>JAAAPX010000104.1:0-115754 GCA_012656285.1 Aspergillus fumigatiaffinis
TATATATATCCTTTAACTAGTTAGTAGCTACTAGCCTATTAGACTTTAATATTAATTATAAGTAAGTATAGTAGATAGCTAGATATATAGAGGAGATCTAGTTATATATTTATAGAGATATAAAAGCTACTTAATATTAATAGAAGTAATAGGCTAATAAGTATTACTATATTATTAACTTTAATATTAATAATTATATCTTTATTATTATATTAGATTAGAAGTTTAACTATTCTAGCTAGAAGTTTATTAACTAGCTTATTAAATTATTATAAATTACTAAATATAAGAATAATAATATCTTTTAATTACATTTATCTAACTCTTAGGCTGGCTGTAGGGAAGGGAAATCCCTAGAGGGAATCCCTTCCCATTGGGAAATGGGAGGAAAAGGGAATCCCATAGGGGGTCCTAAAATAGGAAGGGAATCCCATAAGATTCCCCTAATAGGATGGGACTCCCATATCATATAGAAAATATGGGATGGGAAATTAATATAGGACTCCTATACTAATTAGGCCTATATTAATTAGGGAATCCCATTTTTCTTAGGGAAAGGGAAAGGGAATCCCTTTTTTTTTAGGGATTGGGATGGGATTCCCATAATAAGGGGTAAAATGGGAAGGGAACTAGCTGTGGGAATTCCCATGGGATTCCCTTCCCTTCCCAACAGCCAGCCTAGTAACCCCTGACTATCTAAGTTAGATAAAAAAGCTATACATACTTTAGATGATAGCTCTGCTTTTACTCCTATTTCTACTAATTTCAGTGCCAAATGACCGCATCTTAGTGGAATAGATAGTGGTTGAAGAAAGTGTTAATTTTTTGACATGTTGCAGAAACACAGAATATCTGGATACTTTTGACCCCTGATGTATGGGTACCTAGCTAAGGCAACCAGAATAGCAATATATGGGGTGCCATATGAGATGGACATATTATAACAGGAATCTAATTATCTAGATGATAACTAATTATTAATCTAACCATAAGTATGATAAGTAATACCATGCAATATTAGATGACTACCCTATAATGAAACAAGGAAATATAGCCAGTCAACTAATTATTAAAGCTAAGACGAATAGCTAACACACCTATAGCTTCTAAGTGATAGAACTGCATGTTACTAAATCCCAGGTCTCAATGCAGGCCACTCATTATGTCCTCGTCTACATCCCAGCTGGAGACATCATCTTTAAATTTCATCCCAAACTTTCCAGAACTGAGATCAGAGGCATTCTTAGCCCTTCGGAGGAACTGGAGATGCTCACTGCTTAGCTCCAGGTCATGGTTGCTCTGATCGAGATTACCAGCAAGCGTCATCAGCAAACGTCTCTCTGAATCCAGTAGAAATGCTACATGCTCTTCCCCAAAAGAGTTGGATTCCCCTCCAGCGTGAAAGTGAAGCATTGTGGGCTTGTGATTACTGCTCGAGTGTAAAAGAGTCGAGTCCAAGCCGGATATCACCATAGACGATATAGATGTTTCAACCTCTGTGGAGGGGACCGGATTCGATGCTATTCGCTGCGCGATGTCTGCGATAGCCACGGCTGAGAATGTACTGCCTAGTTTCACCACAACAGACTTCCTGTGCTCATGAACGACCTGGAGAACTAGACCCATGTTGTTATCCTGGACTGTCTGTTAGAATAAGAAACACCAGACACGGGCTTTTCATCAGCTTACAGCGAGCCATATCGCCCGTCCAATGTCAACTTCGGCCATGAGTATCTCTGTGTCGTCATTTTCAAAGGCATCAGCCAGTGAGACATATGGCAATACCAATGACCGGTAGACTTTCATCACATGCGGATTGACCATCTCAGGCGTTGATATAACCTGTTTATTGGAGGAAACCTGTAAGTTATACTCTCAATGGCATGCAGATTGTTGGCTTTCTTAAGACACACCTTTCCTTTCGCCAGTAGACTGACCAGAAGCCACTTCTTGTATGCCTCAACCATAATCTTACTGACAGTATTGGCGACAGGGCAACTGATGACTATGCGCAAGAGATGAAGCGCACTCTCCCACTCCTTGAGTGCCATGTATATCATCGCGCCATATAGAAAGTATTGCAGGTGGTCTTTATATGTCACCTGTGCCGTGAATCCGGAAGCATGGGTGATGTACGCCGCGCTTGACCCGTGCTCAGAGCAGAGGAAAAACTGACGGTGCGCCTGATAAGCATGACTGGGACCTGCAGGAAAGTGATACATAGCCCTGTTTAGGACGGGCAATGCGTGCCTATACGATCTGCTGAGTAGGCAAAGTTTCATAAGAAGGAGATGCGTCGATGTGAAAGTCTCTGATGCCGGATCCAGTCGAAGTATTGCATCTCTAACCGCTTGGACTGCTAGGAAAGTCTATGTTATTTATGTCATGTTTAGCAAAAGAAGAAAGAATCGTGACAGGTGAATGAAAGCATTCGTCTTGCCTTTGAAGCAGCCTGCGCGGCGTGGGCTACAAGCTCAATAAGTCGTCTCCATTCCTGGCCAGCGTAGCGAACTTGAATTGGGTCGAACACCTTCAGAAACTCAATAGCCCTTTTCCACAAGCCACCCCCGGGCTGGACATCCTTTGGCAAACGTTGGTTGTGCCTGTCGCCCAAGACCTTGACTCGAGCATGAAAAACGAATAGATAGGCCACCGAATGCAGAGATGGATTGAGACCCTGTAACGGTTTTCCTGGGGTGTAAGCGAGCGACGACACCGGTCATATTGACAATGGCATCACAACAGGGCATGATTTTGCATCTGCTTACATCCAGCAATAGATCAGCACTCCTTGTGATCTCGTTAAGCTTTGTAGATTGCTTTAAATAGGCAATGAGCTCGTAAAGTTCGCGATCATAGTCTTCCTCATTTGAGGCGTGCTGGAGGGATGACACCACAGTGAGGCGCGACAGTATCTCTGTCATCTTTCAACTCATCTGATCACCGTTCACAGATTGGGGACAAGAACGATTATCAGGCTCTCTGAGTGTAAGGGAAATCAGAATGCGTGGGTCTCAGGTGGCATCAGCGTAGCTTGCGAAAAGATAGTGACACTGTTGTCATACCAAGTGATAGTGAAGTATTCACTCCACCAAACCATGATACATGGTACGTGATCATGAGCCTTTGGGCTGGTCCTTGCAGTACTCGGTGTTATATCGACACATCTGATAACATCTACTGTACTATATATAACATGTGATATAACTATACTGCGGGCCTTTGAGGCGATTTTAATTGTACCTGTGAATTTCTTGTTGATACTATAGTCAATCTTAATACTCTCTACGGAGTAATTAGTTTTAGCGCAAGAACTTATTCCGAAATCTACCTCTCTTACCTCTAGGGGCAGTCCGTCATCAACCGGGTTAATTATGTATATATTAATAATACGCCGTCGAATGAAAGGTACCTTTAATTATATATTTAGCTGGTCAATAGGTACCTAGCACACAAAAGGTATCAGGAATTAGACATGCCTTGTCAGTTACCACTGTAGACAGCGGGCATTTCCCTGCCCCACATCTGTAGTAGTAGTAGCCCAAGGATCATTTTGACATTTGAGTCATAGTAGTGTTGGGGCTATTGTCTATCTGATTGTCCCCTTGCTACGGCTTAATTTTCTTCTTTTGTGCTACACGTCAAAGGTTCTCGAAATGTCGCTCACCGACTCCTCCGCAGTTGATATCGCGAGGACTGCGTCCTTAGCCTCTCGTCAACTCGCAACTTTGCCCACAATTGACCGCAACGATGCGTTGACAGCACTTCACGATGCTCTATCGAGAAATCGAGAAATCATCCTTGATGCCAACGCAAAGGATGTTGCGATAGCAAGCCAAGCGGCTAATAATGGCAGCCTCAGCCACAGTGTCCTCAAGAGGCTCGACCTGTCGAGACCTGGGAAATATGATGACATGCTAAAGGGGATTCTTAGTGTACGGGATCTGGAAGACCCAGGTGTGTGCATGAATTGGCCGAATACACATCATACTAATCAGTCTATCAGTGGGGAGAGTTACCCTAAGGACGCTACTGGACGATGGTCTCATCCTGGAGAGAGTGAGCTGTCCTATTGGTGTCTTGCTGATAATATTCGAGGCCCGTCCCGAGGTGATCGCGAATATCGCGGCACTATCCATAAAATCAGGAAATGCTGCCATTCTGAAAGGTACTTGTGCATGATCGATAGCGGATTCTACAATGCTGACTTGAGTGAAGGAGGAAAGGAGTCGACTGAGTCCTTCATCGCCATATCAAAAGTGATATCTGAAGCGATCTCGGGAACACGCGTACCCGAGACATCAGTCCAGCTCGTTAAAACCAGAGACGTTGTTTCGTCACTTCTAGCGCAGGATTCCTTGATTGACCTGGTCATACCCCGTGGTTCCAACGACCTTGTCCGATTTGTCAAGGAGAACACCAAGATTCCGGTTCTCGGCCACGCTGATGGTCTTTGTTCTGCATATCTCCATGCTGATGCAGACCCAGCAATTGCTGTCAAAGTCATCGTTGATGCTAAAACAGATTACCCAGCTGCTTGCAATTCGTTGGAGTCTTTGTTGGTCCATGAAGATGCTCTTGAAACTATATTCCCCGGTGTCGCTGAGGCCCTTCTGGCCAAGGGAGTCCGTCTTCGTTGCGACATTCAATCGAAATCTGCTCTCTTGAAAAATATATCCTCCCCACCCGCAGATTTACTAGAAGATGCAGTCGACTCGGATTTCGACACTGAATTTTTGGATCTTGTCCTAGCTGTCAAGACCATTCCTTCAACATCGTCACCAATGTCAGCTGTCGAGAACGCGATTTCTCATATCAACTCACATTCGTCGAAACACACAGACCTAATTGTGACAGAGTCGAAAGAGATTGCCGAATATTTCATGAGTGGTGTGGATAGCGCTGGGGTCTTCTGGAACGCATCAACTAGATTCGCAGATGGAATGAGGTTCGGATTTGGCACTGAGGTTGGCATCAGTACGAATAAAATCCATACGCGAGGTCCCGTGGGTTTAGATGGATTGACTATCTACAAGTATCTGCTCAGGGGTCAGGGACACAGGGCAGGTGATTATTTTGAAGGAGAGGGAGGTAAAAAGTGGAAACATGAGAATCTAGCTATTTAGTGGCTTCATTTATGAATGATTTGCGATCTCGACCGGCACAATAAGAATTCATTCCTTTCATTGTAATTTACTCTAGGCCCAGCGTATCCGGAAATTCCAGATTCAACAGCGCGAGCTTTGCGGTCACATTTCCTACTCAGTTAGAAGCTCCTCCACATCTGATAGAAAGAAAGCAAGAGCCCTTGTGCAAGTACTTTTGGCAATAGGTTTATGTGACAACACCAACTCAACCCATGGGACATCGTCAAACTCCTTGAGATGCCTGCTTAAACCTTGAAGCCACGAGACCTTCTACGTCCGCGAGCTCTCTCGAATTTCCGACCCTTGCTTCGAACGTAAGGTTTCTAGTTCAAGTATAAGTATGACTGGGTTAACACAAGATAGGGAGGTACCGTCTCACCTTGTGGCTGTGGGGTCCGAAGCCGAAGTGCTTGACAGCTTCACGAGCGTTCTTGGGGCCACGGAGGAGGAGAGTGTTGGCTCCAGTAGGTGCCCGAAGTGCGAGCTGATCCAAAGTCAGAGTCTCACCCCCAGCCTTCTCAATCCTGGCTCTCGCAGTAGCGGTGAATCGCAACGCGGCCACAGAGAGCTTGGGAACGGTGAGAAGACGATTGTCATCAGTAACGGTTCCAATCACGACGATGGTCTTGCCCTTGTGAGAATCGGTGACATTGGAAACGAGTCGCGAAAGGGAGACGGGAGGGCGGTTGATTCTCGACATAAAAAGGCGGCGCAGCACAACTTTGTTGAAGTTGGACTCCGTGCGGCCTAGCAGAACAGAGAACTCAAATCAGTCTCCAATTGTAACCACCTCTATAAGTCAGGAATTCAAGAAATTATCATACGGGCGAGAAAGCGGTAGAGCTTCACAAGCACCTGCAGGTAGACATTTTCGCTCTTCGGCGCCTTGCGGTGGGTGCTGCGCACATGGTGACGGTCCAGGTCGATACCTGAAGTGATACAACTGTTAGCCTTTAAAACTCACTGTCATTTATGGGCGTTGACAATCGAAGAAATTTAAACGTATGCAATCCTGATGTTTGAACGGATATACATACCCATGGCTGCTGTATTTGATAGGACACCTTGGGTGTTGGCTTGCTGTCGCGCCCGTATACAATGTAAATCTGTTGAGGTTTTTGATCTATGATTTTCAGACAGACGGTGTGTGCGGGTTGAGCCCTATACTAGTACAAATCTAGAAGTTAGAGCTCGTGACCACAACTAGTGTGGATCCCACATCTATTAGTGCCTTAGAGTACAGGTATTACCCAGTGACTAACTTAGGTACCATAGCTGACTACATACCTTCGTAACTACGTACTATATAGAGAGAGGTACGCAGTATCTTATGGACCAGTACAAGTAGAAATTCTCTAATTTTTATTGTTTCTCTGTTTGTGAGGCCTGCATTCCACTTAGTGTACTGTTCTCCTTCCGTCCATTAATCTGTCCTTTCCTACCACCTTCCATCCTAGCCTAGTGTAATTCGCTGCGCAGGTTTTGCATCCCCTTATGATTTAAGGTTCTTGATTCAGGCCCGTGTATTCTAGCTGAACACTGTAGTCTACAAAATAAATAGACCAGAGTGCGTTTTATGTCTACCATAAAAATGTTACCATGTCATTGGATCCTAAGACCTGTCTATACACGTCAAGAGCCAATGCTATGTAAGATCAATGATCATTTTGGAGCATATAATAAACTTGGCATTCAGCTATCTATACAGAGAAACATCAGAGCAATGGAAAGCTTGGTATGATGGTATTTAACTCTATAAATAAGCAATGGTGCCTGTGTGACTAACTAGTTAACGTAATTCCCTACCGAGTCAATCAACACCCCCGAGCCGATCACCTTGTATTCCATATAAAATGGCTGTTTCAAGGCCTTAATATCTCAACAACAAAGCATTTACAGGGGACTAGATCTAGTCATAGAGCATAGTATAGTAATAATACGTATTAGCCATATAGGCTATTGGTATAGGTATTTCTCTATGTATTAGTGATGACGCCTGTATTTTTTGGTATTTTATATTTTCTAGATTTCTAGAGAGAAAAGCAGCATTTTAGAGACTTAGAAAATAAGTATAATATATTTTATAGTATATATATTCCAAAGACTCCACTGACACTTCCTAATATATGCTAGTGGTTGAGATATTGAGGCCTTGAAAACGGCCATTTTATATGGAATACAGGGTGATCGGCTCGGGGGTGTTTGATCAACTCAGTAGTGAAATACAGTAGTTAACTAAGTTAACTAACTAGTTACTGGCTAACTATATGACTAATGTTTCTATATATAACTACTAGGGAGGTAAAATAAGCTGTAAAATTGAAGGTAGAGGCCGGATTAAAATACCTTAGGAACTGCTCACTTCATGAATACATGTTTACACAATGTATAATGCTGAGCCATATGTACTCTTTTCAAAGAAAATCATCTACTCCCTATGTATGTACATGGGCCAGAGCAAGAGAATGCTCAGAGTGTAAAGTCGGGTTTGGCAAGGCCTTATCCGTTCCCAAATTGATGGTAAGTAATATCATTCATCAAGAAACTAACAATACAGTTTGACATCAGTCCGAATAAGAGTAGCAAGGAAGATCTCCCATTCCTGGCGATGCTCATGCCATCCTCCATCCACCCCCCGGGTTACGCCTTGAGGCAGACATTGGTATTCTCTGCTCAAGCCTGGACATCCTTCAGGTATTCCTCTATACCTATTGTTGCTTTCAGTGAACATTATCATTCTTGACCTTCCAATCCTTCACGGCCTTCGAAACATCCTTGCCGCCTGGAATCGCAACCACTAGTAGTCTGGTTTTCAACTCGTCGCCGTGTGAATCCCACAATTTGCCGTTATGTTTTTCCTTGTGGACTCTCCATAGCGTGATCTCCATTCTACATAGGCACATTATCTGTATTTTCTGACCGTCAACTTTTTTTTTTTTCCTGTTTGAGGGGCAAAGATTGTAGCGTAGCCTCGTTATCTGCCATGCATGAATCCTTGAGTTGGGGATCATTGAGATTGTTTATTGCCTTTTCAGCCTGCTTATTGCACATCTCGTTGCAATCCTCTTTCTTAGGGGATTGCCCATCCAATGTCATTGCCACTTGTCTGCTGTAGAGAGCGTTCGATCCCACAGCAAGGGTGATAGCTGCTATCCCAAATGATTTAAACGATACCATTTTCTATAAAAAGATCCAGCGGCAGGACTTAAAAGGTATATGGTTACAGGGTGGAATATACCATATAAGAATGTAATCAAGTATGTTAGTCAATAATAGATGTCTAGCTATTTGAAATAATAGAGATGAATCTTAGATGAATATATGCTCCTTGTATGGTTCTTATACCATACATAATAAGGGACAAGCGGAGCCTGTGACTAGCCCTAAATACTTCTGCTATGAGACAGTTTCTCCTAGTAGTATCAGAAAAGTTCAATAAATCCCAATCCTGAAGGACCTGGGACAATGATGAGATCCATCGCCTCTATGGCCATATGTATATCCAATCCTTTAGATGCACACCTGGGCCTAGATTGATCGATTGGGAGTGTACAAGAGGTATGCTTATGTATTAAATGCACACCTGGGCTTAAATTAACCGACTGGAAATGCATACTCATGATTTACAGGGGCGGTGCAAGAGAAAGCCAATGGTGTAAAGCCTGGCTTGGTGAAGTTTTAAGAATACGTATAAATATAATTCGTGCGAATCCTCGGTCACTGGATATCATCATCTATGGGAGACCATACTACGTTACCTGCATCATATCCTAGAGAGTGAAGTAGTAGCGCCTACCAATTCAAGTTATACCTACATGAGTATATATTATTGTTTGTTGTTAAAACCAGTTAACTCTGCTTAACCCTCCAATGAAACTTTCCCTGCCTACTATGATTATTATAAATATCAAGAAAATGGCTGTCAGCTAACAACTTTCATGAAAGCAATGGTCATGATTATTTCTCATCGCTAAATCCAACAAGGAAGTCCCTTGTCAACTCAAAGCTGAGCCAACTGCTAGCCATACTCGGAGCAACTTTCAGAAGGTTAGGCACTATTCCTCTGAAAAACCCGCGCAGGCCTTCCTCCGCGATGATAACCCTCACAGCGTCCCAAATTGATTTATACCGATAGCCCATTCCCGACATCGTGTTTATTTGGAAACGACGTCGCAAGACATCACTATGACCGTATTAATTCGCGACTAACCAAATGGAAAAGCAATGTCTCCTTAAATACTTACAATGGGTATGTGCAGGTCTGAGCTACAGCCCCTGAGATAGCACCTGCTAGTAGCTTGCGCCATGGACTGGGATTCTTATCCCCATCAGGAGTCAAATACTTGCGAACAGACTCATATGTCATGAAATTGAGGCCCACCTAATCTCATAAGCACCTGTTCATCGATATTCGGATTTCACTTACATATGGAGCGACGCCAGCGACTGTGGGGACAATACCGCGATAGAGGGCAACAAAACCACCCTCATTCTTATAAATCAAAACCATAGTTGTGAACATTCCAGGCAGTTGTTGGGTAGTACCTCTCTGACCGAGAGCAGCGAAAGATGCTGACTGAATAGAGAGTCGCGTTCGGACGATGTCGAGAGGGTATGTGATGGTGACCGAAGTGATGCCAGCAGCTCCTCCACATAGTAAGCGCCGGATTGGCGACAGCTCAGCATCTGGAAAAGGTTCCGCAAACTAGAAAAAGATAAAGGTCAGCATCTAGGCCACAACTCAATATATCCTGCTATCAGTCCTCGAGATCTACCTTTTTGTAGAAGTTGTAGCTCCCGAACTGGACGGCTGAATAGGGTATTATGCGAATGCAGTTTGTGCCGTTACCACGCATGAAGCCTCTCCAGCCTTCCTCTTTTCCAATCTTCACGAGAGCCTTCCATATGGATAATTTATATTCCTCTCTGCCCACAGTCTGAATCTGAAGCAAGATTTTGAGGCGTTCGAGTGGTGATACGATCGTCCTAGATACAGCACCGGCTACCCCTCCAGCAATGAATGCTGCGATAACGGGGTTGGATATCCTTTCTTTGGTTTTGGTCAAAACCGGCGTGCTCTTCAGTGGTGGTGCCTGAAAACAGACGTTAGCGGTGGTGAGTCGCGGTATGGGAGCTGTAGCAGCGCTTTAACTCACATTGACGGGACCTGAGGGTGACAATTGACAGAGCTCGGACGACTCGGTTTCCCCAGACGTTTGGACGTCAGCATCTCGCCTGCGTTGATCCCGATCTAAGCTCATTTTATCACAGTAAGCTGAGTTTTCAAGTCCGTAGCCACAGATGGCTCGTGGTAAAAGCGAACTGTCTCGACTTTTACGCGCCGTCTGTCACAGTCCTGGCGCACGGTCTAAATAGAGGGTTTATCCTTTGAAATGAACGATCGACATTTAAAGTGGATGACAAACACCGAAAAATATAAATATATCAGGAAATGGCAGAGAGTGAAGTCCAAGAGAGTCGGAAAGGGCACAGGTGCAACTATAGTCTGATGCTGCTAAGATCCTCAAAATCTGAACTGCAGGCTGATCAAGTCTCTTCAAGCTTTTCATTTAGCTAAAGCAGCATGAATGCCGCGGAGAAGGACGCAAACCTGCTGTGAGGGAAGAATGAATTATAAGACCTCAACTCCCAATGAAGCCGACGCATTAGAGGCGCTGATATTAAGGTTGAATCAAGGAAAACACTTGCCCTCATTCCCACTAGTGAGATAGATTCTTTCCCTGTAGACCTGTTGATACAGACCTCAAAAAGGCTCAGATCCTTTGAATACCCCATGCACAACTACTAGATATAATAGAACCCATACGAGAAGTAAGATAGATTATCTTAGGCTTACCTCTCGTTATACAAGGTGCATGCTGTGTTAACTTGTTACTATCAAAACAACACCTCCGGGTGATTTCTGTAATGGTGGCCTAAGGCTACAATCCCACTGGAAATTTACATTATCGGATAAGCAAGACATTCGAACGACTTCTACAGAAGCTACTCCATATTCCAGCCCTCTCGCGAAGTATCGGACTCGATCTACGATCACAGAGACCTGGGACAACTGTCCATCACGCTTGATATCCATTCAGATGGTGCCGGCCGGACCTAAGTGGCCGGTTCAGGTTTCCTATCACCATCGCCAATTGGCCATTGCACCTGTAGTCTACTTCGTACGGCTTGGTTAAATACTTGGGTTGTTCTAGGTAATTTAGCTGTCGCCTAAAGTTCAGGAGTCGCAAAGTTGCATGATCATACTACCTCAAAGTAAGAGCATAGTCCGGACCAAGATATATACCTTGTATACTTTGAAATATGAGAAGATCGGATTGTGCGTTTCACTGGAGATATAGGTAATTGAAATCTGAGTGTGATCCATAGGTAGTCCAGAAGGTATGGCGCGTTCGCTTGTGGCACATCCACCTCGCCGTAGTTCCTTTTTCATCTTGTACTTCCCTCACTACAACTTTCAACTACCACCACTTTCTTGCACTTCTCCTTGGTCAGCCTGTTCTTCCACAAATCTTCCCGACGTGAATCTAGCTAGCTCATACTTGAGCAACTGGAACTCTATAAAGAACATCTTCGTTCAACATTATCAAAAGATGTCTCGCTCAGGCACCACCCTTTATGTCACTGGTTTCGGGCACGGAACCCGGGCTCGCGATCTCGCATACGAATTCGAACGGTATGTGTCGCTCGTCGATTGCTACACACTCTGAGAAACTTGCGATCTCCGTACCCACCTTCGCACTTCATTCAGTGAAGTTCGACGCCTTTGAGACTCAGGCTTCTACATCATGAGAGTAGAAAAAGTGGCCTTTCCTCATTTACGATTCGTCATTGCTACTTCCACCCCAATTCAACTTCCTGCTGACTAGACAAACACTCCGCTTCGTACTCCTTCACCTGCCCCTAATCTGCCTTGTCTGTTATTCCATGACGTATCCGGAGCTAATTAATACTTTCACAGATATGGACGCCTCGTTCGGTGCGATATCCCAGCACCGCGTACTCCGTCTAGCAGACTGTATGTTTCCCTCGATTTTCATACTTATTCATGGTTCTGATGAGGCTAGTTTTGCTTTCGTCGAGTACGAGAGCCGCCGTGATGCGGACGATGCATATCACGAGATGCACAATAAGCGGATCGGCCGCGATGATCTGCTCAAGATAGAGGTACGTTTCTTGGCTTTCTGCCATTGTCCCTTCAGACTAATTTCTCCTTAGTGGGCCCGTACTCCTCCGTCTGCCTCATGGCGCTTTGAATCCGGACGTGACCGACGTCGTGACCGTACTCCCCCTCGTCGAGGTCGCTCTCCATCTCCTCGTCGTAGCCGAGGTGATTATTCCCCCCGCAGGGATGAAAGATACGAGAGAGACTATGATCGACATGACCGGGACTATGACCGTCGCGACCGAGACTATGACCGCCGTGATCGAGACTATGACCGTCGCGATAGGGACCGAGAACGCTCCCGTGACCGTTCACGAAGCCCTGATGAAAGGGACCGTGATGTCAAGGAGGACAGAGAACGTCGTGATGATGAGAGAGAGCGCCGTGAAGAAGATCGCGAAAACGGCCCGAACGGTGAAGACAGGAAAGGTACATTACTTTCAATCCATCAGGGGACAAAGATGAGTTCTGCAGCTAACTCTGGCAGCACCCCTGGATCCTCTGACTTCGGCTCATGACGAGCTAGATACTGCCGAGTAGGTTGACCCCTCGGTGCTCATGGCATAGCTATTGGACAGCTTGCGATCACGGATTAGAGACAAGAAAGAACCGCGACGGCATCAGTGTTTCGTTCGAGATATGGTTATCGAGGGCGTGGCGACACTGGTTTGAATCAGGTTTCCGATCCGGTAATGTCAATAGACACCGGTTCACTGGGTAACTTTCTTTTCCTATGTTCTGTTTACGTTCGCATGCCTTTTGCTCTTACCTCTTTATACCTTTGTTCTTTCTCTTTTCCTTGCTTTCCTTTCTTGTTTTTGCTTGTTCCCCAATTCATGTTCTCTTGTGAACAACAGAGAAGAACCAGAAGCGAAGGACCATGTAGAGATTTTTGGAAGCAAAACCAACCAGACGATGCGAAGGAAAGGGAAGAAATAGACAGCTGGTCGTTCATGGTTGCTTTGCTCTCTGTGTGCTCTCTGCTCTTCGCCATCCCCGTTTCCGATTTCTTTATCATTTTCCTTTATCTCCCCTCCTATTTCGGATCATGGCTTGTGTTCGTTTGTTCATCGATTGGTATTTATTGTGGTCAGCAGCTCGAATCATTTCCGACCCGGACGTCGAGCGATCGTTAATTCTACTTGCGCCAATTTAGTCGTCCCTACGTGTGTCCCCGATATCCGCGTTCATCGTCCGTCTTGATCGCATTCTAATAAGAGAACGATTGCCATCCTTTCACCGTCCATCACGAACGGCTAAGCTTCGCGAGATCCTTTCCGTCGATCTGTCATTTCGGCTACCGGCTCATGATGTCATAGTCCAGTAGAAGTAGCCGTAAGTACCAACTCCTGTATGGAAACAGTGTATCATAAAATGGATGTTTGACATTTTCGATGTTTGGTCATCCACAATGCTCCATACGGGTCGTTCTTAGTGTCCGTAGCATGAGAAGTGACATCTCGAGCTCATGCCGAAAGGCGCCACGTACACCCAGTCTCGATCTTTTCCACAGATATATGAGAGTGAGGCTTGGGTTCGTCAACACGGGCATGACTCGATCGTCGGTCAATGGCTTAGTTCCTGCTTGTTCTTGTCATTGTTCCCAGTCGTTCTCGATCCGATACATGATTCTCGGCTTCTGAAAGTTCAAGGCTTATTTGGCAGGGTCCGTTTCCCTGTCGGAATGGGCGAAGCCCCTGCCACCGTACGCATTATCACTTTTCCAGTGGAGCCAGATATCTCCTGGGGATCGCAATGAGACAGAACCGCCTATTTTGGTGACACACCTCCCTACTTTAAAGACGCACCCCCCTGCTTTGAATATTCCGCAGGAGCAGCCTGTGACTGCCTCCACTATACAAGAGTTAAACCGAGGGCCTACGGCATGATGGTAGGCATTACATGATTAAATAGCTTCATAACTTTATAGGCTAGGAAACCGCTTATCTCGTAAGAAATAGCTCTTTCTACTCCATATACTTTGTTGCACTATGAATCACGCAGATAATCGGAGTAGGAGACATCACAATGGTGTTATAGTTATATGTATAGCTAGTAGCCGGGTAAGCACAGCGTATAGAGAATTAACTGAGTACAATATAGTATAGTCTAGTTAGCTGTGTGGTTAAATGCCGTTGAAAATCTAACATGTTAAATGCCTATTGCACGGGTATCCCGGAATGTTGCTACCTAGTATGGGAATTAGAATACTTGGGATCCATACAGGATATATGATGCTTAGTCTTGCCATTTACATCAGGGGAGTGTTGCTAATAAAGAGTGGTTCATCAGTAAGATTGAGTGGTGTGTCTTAGCTATGGCCCTCTTTACTGACATCTTCCAACATCCTCCTTGCTGGGTTTGCCCAGGAGATTAATTTTATATATATTGCTCAAGTATATAGTGAATGCATGTAACTACTTTCCAGCCAGGCATGAAAGGTGACTGGATAGGTAGTTCTAGGTCATGTATGAAACCCTTGATATTAATGTTCTATTAATAAGTTACTTGCGAATATCCATTATTTAGCCATTATATTTCGTATTAATAATGCTCAAAGTAACCCTAGTCTACCTTATGATATAGGTCTCCTTATTCACAGTAAGATTCATACTCGCAATGCATAAGATATGAATAATCCTTAAGCTTAAACTGCTGTCAGATTAGACAACCACTATCATAAAAGATCCATCACTACATAACGTGGCTCGAAGAGCTAATTTTGCATCTAATATCATAATCCATGTAGAACTTAGAGCCGAGGTAACCAATGCATCTCAAAGTGGTTACATTGTGAAGTACAAGATAAAGGTAGCTTGAAATATCCGAATTTCTAGCGAACCAGGGACAGACATGTTTCATGTTATGTCTCAGCTGCAACAAAATTATACTGAGCTGATCATTGCATCTTCTCGTACGTGGCCATCAGAGAACCTATTTGGATGAGTTAGTAGGCATGATCTGTGTGGAGAAGAACCCAACTTACCAATAAATGTAGTGACCAAGCGAGACCGCACTTGACAAATATCCTCAGGAACCAACCAAATAGTCGCGCCTAGCTTTCTTGCTATGCTAATGCTCAATTTGGCGTTAGCGTACGCTTCCTCGTCTGATCGGCCGGGCGTGACGAGGTCGTAGTCAACATAGCTACTCTTCATCCCGTTCAGAACATCAAGAAGGAAAAGTCCCGTGCCGATGGTTTGGTCCTTAAAGCTGCGTATTGACGAAGTTCTGCCTCCTTTGCGGGACATGTCGTTTGCCCACCGGATCATTTCGGCATCGGTGATCTCACGCTTGCCCATTCGCTGCGCGAGGCTAGACAAGGTGTTTGTTATATCTCTCCGCATCAATTGCCAAACTAGTCCCAGCGTAAGTGTACGTTGTCCGTCAGTAATGTCCGCACCCTGTACTCCTACAAGGGAGAACCCGATGTGCTTTCCAAGTTCGATTGCATAGTTGGTGTTTTCCACAGCCTTAAACCGCATCATCTCGCCGCCAGAACTAGGCGGTTTGTTAACATGTCTCCAGTTGACACTGCCAGGGATCACTTTGTCGTAGGCTTGAAGTAGAACGGTACCATCTCGAAGATCATCGAACAACGAGTTGACGGGGGGCTGGACATCGAGCGAGTTCAACCACAAGGTGAACACTCTAGCTTCTCTTTCTCCTTCTGCGTCGAAATCCTCAACCTCGAGTTTATCCTCCTCAGTTATTGGGTCGAGACCAGGAATCGTGTTGAACAGATTGGCAACAAATGCAAGGTTAAGTTTGGGGTTTCCAGCAACAAGAGACGAAGGAGTCAGGAATTTTCGACAGTTTAGTTTTTCTGCATTTGCCAGAACTTGCTCTGCTCGCTCAAGCAGGTCCCGAGTCTCAAGCGGAGCTCTCGAACACAGATTGGGAGCCAGCTGATTCAAGAGGACAGCGTAATTTTCACCGTTTTTGACATCGGTGGAAAAATTCGTCACCCTGAAACAGGTCAGCGAGCTGTATTATTTCGCAGGAAATTGCTATATTGCAAGCGGCCCAACCTACTTCTTGTCCCACTTTGCATTCTTCAGATGATAGTTGAACCAACGCAACAAGATTTGCTCTGGAGGGAGGCGCAAGAACTGGTCTAGCGTTTCGTCATCCTCCAGAAGCCGATAGAGTTCGGGATGAAGCTTGATGTCAATCTTGCCCAAGAGACCTCGCCGGATAATCTGCCAGATCAAACCCAAGATCAGGTGCTCGCGGACCTCTATGATGTCGCCGCTTCCGATGTTGACCACAGAGCACCCAATTCCCTTGGCCGAATTGATCACAATGTTATTGTTTTCAGTCATATGGAATGCATTTAGTTCCTTGATCTTTCTCCCAGGCTTATTCAGGACACGCTCATCAATGGTATCTGGGACGCTGTCGTTGATAAGTTTTGCTAGGACCAATCCGTCCTTGCATTTATCAAACATCTCAAAAGTGTCAGTAGGGAATGGTAGCAGATGGCCAATATCGGGATCCCCAGCAAGGACAGCATTGATGTGTCTCGTGAACTCAGTTCTCTCATCTTCATTGATAGTATGAGTGACGTTCGCGGAAGAGCCCTGAACGTGAATTCGTCCTCCTACGCTGCCTCTGGAGACGTGTCGAGACACACCCTTTCCAATCTCGGGTATCCCTGGAGCCGCACTAGGGCCGGCAGTTGCTCTATTTTGCGCTGGGGTAGAGCGGACTCTTGAAATGAGCTGTGGAATACTTTTTTAGCTTCTCATGGTCCCGGTAGCGATGAAGATACAAACACGAACATCTACATAATCTTCGAGCTCGACTCGACGAGAGCTATCGAGATCGACTTCCTTCAAAGCCTGGCGCACGACATCGTACGGCTGACGTTCGGACTGCTGGGTGGCCTTGATCACAGTAGCCTCGTCCAGATACCCCTTATCGTCAACATCCAATTTTCTGAATGCATCCTGAAGAGAGAAAATTTCACTTTGGTCAAAGTGTGGATATTTCCTAGAGGTGACCCATGTGAGAAAGTCTTAAAATAAGATGCTGTGTGAAGGTCTTCTGTTCAGAAGAACGGCGAGGCACATGATAAACAAGAGGGTTTAAATACGAACCTCTGAAGCTTGAGAACGTTCATCTTCTCGATCAGCCGATATGCTCGGCCTGTTGATGGAGCCTTAAGAAGACCAGAATAGATCTGGCCTCGAGATGAGTTCAAGTAAGGATGTGAAGACGGCAACGGAATGAGAACGAGAGTATAAAGTGGAAGAATGCAATCAGAACGACAGAGCAGCAAGGATGAAGTTTTCTCCCCAGCCGCGAGACTATCGCAATAATCGGTGGGTCGAGCTGAGCGTTGCGTGGTTTCAGGCAGCCGGTAGAGAGTGACAATGAGTAAAGCTACCTGATCTCCGGATACCCCTGGAACTGGAAGCGGGGTGGGGTTGTGGCTTATGGAAACATTTACGGATTACGCAGTACTTGAGACAACAACGACATCGACGCGCTTCAAATTATATAGGAGGTTGATACTGGTGAGTGATTGACTGTTGACTAATTACTAGGCGGATAGAACAAGAAGTTAAGATTCACTTCAAAGTTCAAACCTCTCCCTTGAAACTTATCATGCATTTTTTGTTCGTTGCTAATGACTAGTTCATACTGGCGACGTCATCACATGACCAGTCAAACAATGACGCATGAAGTGGGCTTCTGCTAAGGTACTACCCGACGTGCGAGGGGTACCATACAGTACAGTTGTAATCTTACGAAAAGGGCCTTTGGTGACCTCGGTGGCCATGGTCTCTTATTTTGTCGGTATTAATATACAGTCCTGTGTTACCTACCTAAGGTACTTTACCTTAGGTTCCTGCAGATAATTTGTATCATATTGTTTTCAGGTGCGCTATAGGTAAACTCTTTGCTGATATCCCACCACGCATGCGGGCCATACATTTAGATCCGCGCATTGGGGTTATACCTCTCTACATTGAATATCTATTTCTTATCTGAGACGATCCGATGATTTCATAGACACACACCATCAAGAGGGCGCCATCTTGGCGCTTCAGACATTACTAGGCTCCATGTGTTTTGTCCCCCACATCAAAGATAACATATCTTAGCGACTGCTCTTTTTCCATTGCAGCCATTGTAATTATATTGCGGTCGTTTGGCTTGCCGAAGAAGCTCCCATACCAATACCTGATCCCTAACACTCTTAATCATCGATACGGGGGCATCTAGTGCCATCTCATTCTGTGTCTTTATCCTCTCATTCAAACCAAGGATTTGAGTAGTATTACGATCGCCTTGGCCCGCACATCCATCTTTCGGGGTCTTCAGGGCTCCATGTCCAGGGAAAGTCAGAGAGGGTCCTTTCTGGGAGCCATCTCTTCCTGGAATGCATCAAGAAACACCAAGACTCCCCCAAACACCGATGGAGCAGACGTTCTTCCTAGATCTCAAGGCGAGGATCATACAATCACACACAGGCATAGACTTAGCTTGCGCCACTACCCTCCGGATTGTCCCCCGCTGAGGGTGAGGTGGTTTTACGCTGTTGACTCACCAAAACGGAAACCACTACTCTCAGAACACCAGAAGGAAGAACCGAAACCCCTACCTGCGCCCAAGAAGTTTGTCCCGTTTTTGTCGAAAGATTCCCAGGCCATTGAGTCCACTTTCCAAAAGCTCTCGGACGCTGAGATTGCTCAAGAACAAACACGAAAGAGTGAATTGCTTCGCGAAACAAGGAAAGGGTTATTTACGGTGCCTGTCAATGAGGACAACCTATTTGACGTGGATATCGAACGAAGGGAGCTCACACCGGCGTACTGGATAGGTCCCACCTATGAAGTGCGCCGGGGTACGTGGTTCTTCCAAGAGGGGTCTAGTTTCAAGCCGTGCGAAGAAAACCTGGCCACCCAGCTTGAGGAAGGATATCTCAAACTTAAGCCATGGCGCCTGGAAAATGACCAAAGCAGACTCCCGCAGACCGTTGCAAACCCAACCCCCCAGAATGCAGATAGATCAGATGTGAACAAGTCTGGGTTGCAATGCACACCCGAACCAGAGCTATATGCATCGCGGCCACTTACTGGTCAGGCTGGACATGCAACTTCTGTCCGAGTAAACGAGCCTCGGCACTATCGTCTTTTTGGTGCTTACATGAACTGCATAGTGACATATCAGGATTATTCTACAGCTTTGTTGGCGAATGACGATTTCATGTCACGAATGAGCAGTACCGTGTACCAGAAATTGGGCGGTATACCAGGTACAAGAGTGGTGCGTGGTTTTATCGAAACTAAAAGACAGAAGGAAACATCGGCTGTGAAGAGTCGTGATCATAGCGTTGGTACAAAATCTTCCTCCGATACCCCTAGTGCAGCCTCGACAGACCATGAGATCAAGTCCGATTCAGAAATTCCTTCAGACACACGCCCTAATGAGGATGTGAAGAAGAAAGTGACTAATCAGGATGATCCGAGGTCAACCCTGGAACGGCAGATGTCGTCACTTGCTGGTGAACCTCAAAATACAGCTGAGCTTGAGGAGCAAGCGCGGAAGCAGGAAGAGAAGGAAATGGAAGACTCCAGGGAAGCAGATGAAGAGGACAGAGAGCGGCAGATCGACCATTTGGTCCTTGTCACACATGGAATAGGCCAGCGACTTGGGTTGCGGCTAGAAAGCATCAACTTTATTCATGATGTGAATGTTCTTCGAAAGACCATGAAGAGCGTCTATAAGGCTTCTCCTGATTTGCAAGCCTTGAACTCTAGTTTCTCAGACAGTCAAAAAAACTGCCGCGTTCAGGTACTGCCAGTGTAAGTTAACCCACCCTCGGCAACTGTCAAGTGCTCGACTGCAGATTATGACCATAATACTGTCCTGGATTCACTCGAAAGAGCTCTCGTACTAATTGGACTTAGCTGTTGGAGGCACCTCCTTGATTTTCCCTACAGAGGAGTGAGGCAGAATCGTAAAGAACTTGATTTAGCCGATGCAGACTTTCATGACGACAGTTCTTATCCCGGATTGAATGATATTACCCTTGACAGCGTTCCCGCAGTCCGGAATCTCATTTCTGATTTGGCAATGGACGTACTCCTTTATCAAAGTGCTTATTGTGAACACATTTCTACCATAGTTAAGCAGGAGTGCAATCGGATTCTGAAACTATTCAAGCAGCGAAACCCGACATTCAAGGGCTCTGTGAGCCTCTGTGGTCATTCACTTGGTAGCGCGATCCTGTTTGATATCCTATGCCACCAACCGTCGACTCCTCCCACGCCCGGAGAGAGGAGGATGGACCGAGACGGGTCTCAGGACATTTTGCTCGACTTTGACTGCGAAGAATTATTCTGCTTGGGGTCTCCAATTGCCCTTTTTCAGATGATCAAAGGAAACACCATTGCTGGGCGATCTATGATCGACGGGGCAAACACCAAGAGGTCCAAGGAGGAGTGTGATCATCGGAACCCAACATCTTCTTCCTCCGCGAGCCGTGGCGCACCAGTTCAGGCGAGCACGGCGTCGGGTGAAGGGCCGACTGTCGTATCGTCACCGAAGTGTCGGCAACTGTACAACATATTTCACCCTTCTGATCCCGTTAGTTACCGAATTGAGCCGCTAATCTCGCCGGCAATGTCGTCGCTCAAGCCGCAGCCCTTGCCATCGGTAAAGAAGAGCCTATGGGCGGCTCCTGGGCAAAGCCTATCCATGATTGGCAGTCGTGTAGGCCAGAGTGTGGGAACCTTATGGACCAATTTCGCAACGGGGGTCGCAAGCAGTCTACTTAACCGCAGCCTCGGCCTTGGTTCGGAGGAAACTTCACAATCCACAGTTATCGCTACCGAGACTCAAATGTCTCGAGGACCACTGGCTAACTCTTCTCTTGGAGAGGATGGTTTTTCTCGGTCTGGTTCGGGCGTTGATAGTCAAGAAGGGTCTGCCGATAGATACCGTACACTGATTGACTCGAACTTAGAAACGCTCTACGAAGGGACCAACAGAACTAAGACTAGTGGTCACAATGACATTTTACATTCCGCGGCCAATGAGTCCGCCGTTGGCCGAGAGAGCGAGGACATAAGGAGGTTGAAGATGGAAGATGCGAAAATGAGGGCACTCAATACTAATGGACGCGTTGACTACAGCATCCAGGAGTATGTTATTTTTTTTCTTCCCTCCAGCTATGGAGGATCTTTACGTTCCTCTCTGAATCCCTCGAACCCACGCCCAGGATGCTAATACATTTTCAATAGGGGTGCATTCGATATATCTCTGATTGCAAGCATTGCCAGCCATTTGACATACTGGGCCGATGAGGATGTAAACCACTTCATACTTTCGCAGATGCTGTCAAGAAACGGTCGGCATCGAAGTGTCAAGGACTGATACTTCCTGCTCGAATTTGTCGCAGATCTCTTCTCGCTATATTTACGCTCGATCTGCTTCCGGTCTCAAGCAAAGCCTGGACTAGGCGGTGACCCAGTCCTTGCTTCTGTTATTTTGCACCACTTGGAGGCGAGGATACGTTGCCTTACACCGGCGACACCAAAGCCTTTCCGTGGGAGCTTTGCCTGTCTAAGTTGGACCGGAACGATTGCAATCAAGATTTTCAGCGGTATACGTGGGATAGATCCTAAAAAGGATTGGTGATGTCATGTACGATAATCGCAATGATACTGCCCCTATGATGGCTCCAGGATGATGCTGGGCAGCATGTAGAATACGCCGTGTATTTGAGAGATTCAAATTTACTATCAAAATTACATTGTATCGGGTGTTCTATTTTGATGAGGAATGAAGAACAGACAAGTGACTTACATCAAAGTGTTTGTTCCAAGTCCCATTACAGGTTGTGGACGTATTGTTTCTGCTGATGAACAGACGAAACGAACTTCTAATCAGGCATGCATCTACTGAAAGGATGCGATTTTGAGTAAGATCGAACCAAAATAAGTCGGGGTTGTTTCGTACAACTCGTTCCAGATGATTACTTGGGTAGGCTCTTAGCTACCTTGAGAGTAATGTTCCTGTACCTACGTAGGTACATTGCGGACTTCAGACTTTACCTTGTTAGGCATGCGCTAGGTGATAACCCTAAGGCTTGAACATAACTTCGAATCAACCCACTCGTCGACAGCGATCGAAAAAAAAAAAAAAGTTTCTCTCAGTTATCTATCGGCCAACGCTTTTTGGATGATTATTCCCCCTATCAATGCCGCAATCATAACAACTAACAGACCACATCCATTATGAACACTGAGCTCCATCAGGTCTTGAATGTCTGGGACCGTATCCGTGTTAACAGCCCAATATACGCGTTCCTTCTCAACGACGTTGAAATCTATAGCGCGCAAAAGGGGAAAGTTAATGCTCGCCTTCGTGTTGCTCCTCATCATCTGAATTCCAAAAACACACTGCACGGTGCCTTTTCCGCATGTGTCACTGATTGGGCTGGTGGGCTTGCCATCGCGTCCTGTGGCCATGACTCTACAGGTGTGAGCACCGACATCCATGTCAATTACATGTCAACGGCCACGACAGGGGATTGGCTTGAGATTGAAGGCTGTGCAGATAAAGTTGGGAAGACGCTTGCTTTCACGACAGTAATTATTTCCAAAAAATCAGAGGCGGGGAAGATGACTATCGTTGCCAAAGGTTCACATACGAAATACCTCAGAACCACTTGAGGAAAGCTCTCTTGATCATCCATGACTCGCCGACAGCGTCTTGTGCGCTGGGGAAACATAACAGAATAGCTCGATGGCTATGCGTCAAGTCCTTATACAAGCCCGCCATCTTCTTTGCATCTGGCATGATTACATGCTCTTTGAATGCTGGATTCACTCGGATAGCGGAGATTATAAATCCATTCTGGATAGCTTTAGATACCTCACCATCTCATCAAGATGTGAGGCAACAAAGAATGGGCACATAAACCATCTAGTCCGTTGTTAAGCTATAGGATTCTAATATTTCCACCTCATGGTCGCATCCAAATGAAACTCCTGAACAATGAACCAATAACAAGTATGGATCTGCCACCTATGGGAAGACACATCATGATGATTAGCCAGCACCACCTCATTTTGGTCTCACACGTGATATTACCATACCATGAAAGGGTGTCAGCAACGCGTGACATATTATATAATCAATATCTGGGACCAAAAATGGGAAGGTATCGTCATTTACTGAGTATTTAGAGCTCGTACTGAGGAAGCTCTGTATGAACGCGATGAGTGGAAACGAAGTCTCTGGCTCCAAGGAAATTGGCCCAGCTTTTAGACTGTACCCATCACAAAAACCCTAATCTGTTTCAACTGATCGTTTCTACAACCCCCAAGTCGTTAATAGACCCGACACAAACGTGGCTAATGCCATCCTCACCCGAGGAAAGTCATTATGGATGATTCCATTGACAGGCCTCTTCCGTCTCCCTTGAGCGAGACTTGCTCCGATGTCCGGGATGCCACTGACTGTCTTCTGACCTCGCGTCATGACGATTTTAATCGACCAAGTGATTTGATACCTACCATTACCCCATCAAAGGGGCCAGTTGATTACATGCTACGTTTTCTCTCATCAGCCGATAATTTAACTTTGACCTGGTTTGTTGCGTCCTTGGCGATAGTAACATATGTTCTCCTAGGCAGGATTGGACTGCTTTTGATTGGGCTGGTGGCCGGTGTCGCTCTGCATGCATCATGGGAGGCAGCCGATACTGGTCTTAGGGGGGATCCAACGGGTACTTCCAGTATCTATAGGAGGAAGGAGCTTTCTCTGAGTATAGCGAACCGATTGCTGGAGTTATCGAGTCGCAAACCTTCAGAACCAAAATCAAACAACGGCGGGATTATTGCAGAAGCTGCTGAGGGGATGTCTGAGCCTGAGCTAGATTTCTCTGGTTTCCCGCCCAAGACAGCGGCAGCATTGCGGTCATTGACCAATGCTGTTATAAAGGACTATGTAAAGTATGTTCGCATCACATATGTCTCCGCACGTTCTGACAGAATACAAGTCACTGGTACGAACCCATATTGCCAGCAGAGCAAATGTTCCCTCTCTCATGCCGGAAATTGTTGAGAGACTTTATTATTTCTCTATCCTCTCATCTATCTCGAAAACGGCCGGCAGATGCATTCTTGGAGTTTCTCACAAATTCTTCTTCTATGGTTATCGTGCTCTTGAATGAATTGTCAGCGGCGTTCCAGCATGTCGAGGGCCATTTGACGCCAGAAGATGCAGTCAAACGGTACCTGGATTTACATCCGGAAAGCAGTTTAGCGAACATTTTGTCGGAGCAGCAGCAGCGATTGAAATTAAAAATGGTAGCAGATGACATCCTATCCAGCTTTTTGGAACCAGGAGCGTACGCTTGTTCCGTGCTGAGGGAATTCCTTCGCGAGATTCTGGCCGGTGTAGTATTAGAGTCGGCGATCTCCAATCTTTCGCGATCGGAGACGATCAATGGCTGGATCATTCATCTTTTAAATGAAGGTGAATCGGAGTTGTTGAACGCCATTGATGCGGGGGTCGAGGGGGCCAAAAAACAAGTGGTCGCGGTCGAAGGCGCCCACGAAGAGAACAGGTCTACAACAGTTCCGTTTAGCAAGTCAGATATTGAGGGGAAACCTGCTGGACATTCTGATACTTATGGAATTCTTCCTACGACCAATGTCCTTGAGGTTCCAATCTATCCACCAGGAGGCGCCACAGTTCAGACACAGGACTTGCAGGTCCAAACCGCTCGTCTGTGTTCGCCTGAAGATGTGCAGTCCTCAGATTCCCAGTCAACCATTTTGCCACTCCACTCGCTCGTCGGGACCCAAGACAAAGAGGCAACAATCCATACACCGAAGATCAAAGACGCCGCAGAGATTCGGAATGATTATGATCTGACAAAGATAGAGTCCGCGAAACATTATCCTCCAGTTCAACCTACAGACCCATGCATGGCACCGCCAGCCTCGCATTTATCAGATTCCCCATCTAAAAAACCACCTGTCACGACTCTTCATCATGCATCCGTTTCAGTAGAGGAGCTTTCTGAAGCTAGTGAGCAAGCATCAATTCGGTCAAAACCTACATCAAGTTATTTGATCCAAATCGAGCCAGCAGCCACACGTCGCACTGGGTGGATGATTTTCAGAAATTATGCAGAGTTTGAATCACTACACGGCACCCTTGGAACGATAGCGAGGCTTAATAAGATACAGGATTTCACGGAAAGCCACCCTGTCTTGCCATCTTGGAAGGGGCAGACAAAGGGGGCCCTAGTGCGTAATTTGGAGAGATACCTCAAGGATGCCCTTCAGTATGAAGCACTTGCGGATTGCGAGAGAATGAAACGGTTTTTGGAGAAGGATGAGCGTCTCGATCCTGGTGCCAGCGATGTCTCAGCTAAATCTGGGTTTCCGTTTCCCACATCGGTGGCGCTCGAAAACATGGGCAAAGGTGTGCTAGGCGTTCTGACTAACGCACCAAAGGGCGTTGCTGAAGGTGGTAAAGCCGTCATTGGTGGTGTGACCGGGGTGTTTGGAGGAGCGAACGGCAAAAAAACATCATTCAGCTCCAAAGGATATCAAGGAAACCATGGCCGTTCCCTCTCAACTCGATCCGTCTCACAAATGAACTACGAGAGTATAGTCTCTGACAGTCTGAACGGGCCGAAGAGACCTGTTAGCGAGAACGATAAGACGACAAAGCGTTATTCTTTAGCTGTGGTCCCTATCCCCGAGTCCTCAGGTTCTCAGGAAGACCCTCCCAGCGCTGGAAGCGGAAACGTTGACTCTACTATACCAAGGTTTGGAGATCTTGCATCTTCCGATTCAAAACTCGAGAGTCATCATCCCCAGGGGGCTCTGTCTGACTCTGATGGTGGAGCTAACATTGGTTCCCGCATAAGACCGAAGGAAGAGCAGAAAGCGTCAGATGGTCAAAGTACTGTGCGGCGTCAAGCAAGCCCTATCTCCCAGGAGGAGACACAAATAGCTGTGGAGCTCATCTTTGCGGTTATCAATGAACTATACTCATTGTCATCTGCATGGAACATCAGGAGAACACTTCTGAACGCGGCCAAGTCGTATATTTTACGCCCCGGAAGCCCAAGTCTAGAGACGATTCGCACTCTCTTACAGGAGTCCATGATTGATGCTAATACCTCGGATGCATCAATCGCATCCTATCTGACCAAGCTCCGCGAGAATGTCCTGCCGACGAAAGAGGAGCTGGAGTCCTGGCCTCAGTCGCCCAGTAGCACGGAAAAGGAGCGTATGAGGGACACTGCGAGAAAAACACTTGTCCTTCAAGGGCTACCGCAGGCGCTTACAAGTGTCATGGGGGCCGCTGCTAGTCGCGAATCACTCGAGAGAGTGTTTGATTGCCTACAGGTCGAAATGATTGCGCGCGGTTTTGTTTACTCCATTCTTTTGCAAGCTCTGAGAGCTCTGACTTTCTGATCCGTCCGAGAATGGTGTGGTTTTCAATGAAGCTGATGATTATTTCTCTCCCTCTTTAGCCGGATGATTCGTGGAAGACACTGCCCAGGAATTATCATTAAGATGAAGTCTGAAAGGTGAATATGAACATAAAATGGTGTTTCGCATGTTTAGATTCGCCCGTTCAAAATTTGCATCACCTGTTGGCACACTCTTATATCAAAAGCTACACAACTCTACCCAACCAAAAGGTTGTAAGAAAGAGCATATGATCCTCTATCAATAGCGATCTTAGAACTTTGAATATGGGCTAGAGATTTAGTTGTCTTTCTTCTGTTCGAATGTGGCTACACATTATTGCATATTGGAAGTAGAAAATGACCTAAATCCTTCGATATCTGTTCCTTAAAGCTCTGAACATATACTAGATAGCATCAATATTAGCCTGTGGAAGTTGGAAAGGTACCTCTACATGTTTTTTAGTAGTGTAATAGATCTCTCATCTGTGTATCTAGAAGACATACAAGACTTCTAGGGCTATATAAGTTTTAACAGTACATACACCATAGGTGGACCTCAGAGTTTAGTTCAAGGAGTTAAACTCAGGTGGGAGATCAGGACCCACTTAGTCCTTACTACTCCATTATTTCTCACATGATATGACGCGTCTTAGATTCACGCGTCCATTGAATCATCTTATACTAGAGAATTGCTAGTTATGCTTTTCAAACCACTGTGAACAATCTAATTGTAGTAATCTCTTATTCATACTACCACGGTATCCATCTTGATTCTTTCTCCAGTTGTCCACAACCAGATCTTGGCGATGCTGTCTGGGCCCAGGAAGCGCATGCCAAGTGTCAGTGATGACTGCAACAACAATGAAAACTTCCAGCAGAAGAAAGCAAAAACTGAAGCATCAATGAGTTCATCACCTCACAACATGCATAACGCAGTGAACTGGAAAGTTGATGCAAATGGAGACAAATTCTGGGAGCTTTCTAGAATGCGTCGTGTCACTATCTCCTCCTTTCGAGGGAAGACACTCGTCAACATTAGAGAGTACTACGAGAAGGATGGGCAAGAACTCCCCGGGAAAAAGGTAAAGTGAGATTAACATGAGGCGCTGTCCCACCTCAACTGACTTGCACTATAGGGCATTTCTTTACCAATCGACCAGTTCTCTGTTCTTGTAACATTATTACCAGATATTGAAATGGCGCTTAAAGAGAGCGGGGAGTTTGTGCCGCGGCCAGATTATCCTCAGGTCAATAAAAAGCCAAATGGGGATGATAGCAATGAAACAGACCACAGCGCGGAATCTGAGAGCAAATATTCAATGAAGAAGAATATTGAAGCAACCAGTGAGGAAGACTAGAACCAGGACAAGCTCCTTTATTTGGCTCAGAAACCACAATGGACGAATTAACATATTTCTCTGTTTATATTTGTTGCAAATGATGTGCGCTGAAAAAGCAGCAGAGTGTAAGTGGAAGAGAAAGAGGAAAGGAAAGATTGGGGAGGCCGCGCTGCGATAACCTTCCCTGTTGCTCACAGGGTGTAGGCATACAGAGGCTCATGAGCTTCTATCCTTCAGTGATTTGAAAGGCATTTCCAAGCAGGCATTGCTGAGGCCTCAATTGCTCATCCACAATTCGAGGTACTGTCATCAGGGACTCAGATGCTAGAGTGCCCTTGAGCTCCGCGTCCCCGCCTACAGAGTCGTGGAGGACTTAGCCTTTTGTTGCCGTTCTTGAAGGTAGCCAGCCTCCTGGCACAGAAGCCAACTTATAAGCATCTTCTTACGGGGAGCCGAAGTGCTGAAACATCTCGAAGTTCGTTCAGATTTGTTGACTCTGTAGGATTGCCTAGGCAATTCGGGTAAATACACACAAGAAATCGTTGCGGGTTAGGCTTCCGTATGAATATTGTCTCCGTCACAACTTGCTTGCTGGAAAGGTGTAGGAAGCAACTTTCTAGGTGAATTGTTCTAGACAGGTTGGAAGATGCTATGTGCAGAGAAAGGTATCTGTTGACTGCAAACACCGATGCCATGCCGCCCATAATTTTGGCTTTCATGAACGGGATCTCTTCTCACTTATGAGCCTGTATCGGCATACATTTTGACATTAATGATGGAGAACATACAAATAGGATGTATTTATGACTGAGCCTTCTCCTGCGGGCTCGATCAAATACTACACGTGAGGAGAGTTCGATGGGAGATGGTTTCGACATAGGAAAATCCATATACTCGGCCTTTATGTCCTGGTTTGAACGTCTTTGCTACTAATGACAGGGCCGGAAGAAGTTCCATCATAACGCAATAATACCTTTTTTGTTGCAGTTATGAGGGCCTGCCCATAGCTCGCCTGAATTGCTGGCTTTTTTCACGAGTGTCGACAACCATTTCATCATTCTTGCTGATGCCATCTACTGACCACCTTCCAACGCAGGGAATAGACGGCAGAGACTAGGCTTTCTGGCGACCTCTGTTCTTATATCCGTTCAACTCCCAATAAGTTGTTGGAGTGGTCTTGCCAATATGTCCGTGGACACGGATGTCTGTCCATCGGCTAGCGTCGAGCCTGCAACCTGCCGTCAATTACATGACAATGGCTGTCCAAAGAGACTAGTTACCTCCTTCAACAGGGGATTCCTCGATCGCTGATGAAAATTACTGGCGATGCATATGTACCATGGTAGTGTACGCTTGAGCGAAGAGAACAGTCAGTCACTTGATAGTTCAGATTAGATAGTCCATATCGATTTCACCGTCAACTTTCGACTCTTGTTCGTGCCCAGTACACCTGCCAACGTCGGGGACTTTTCAGGTGGGGCAGAAGAGCGATGAATATGATGCCGGAATACTTGCTAAGCCAGAAAATCTTCGCTATTATGACGGTATGCTGCTTCTTATAGAAAAGGATGGACTGTTCCTGTCCATG
The DNA here is from genome assembly GCA_012656285.1 of Aspergillus fumigatiaffinis. Classification (NCBI taxonomy): domain Eukaryota; kingdom Fungi; phylum Ascomycota; class Eurotiomycetes; order Eurotiales; family Aspergillaceae; genus Aspergillus; species Aspergillus fumigatiaffinis. Next base: position 29,723 of record JAAAPX010000104.1, read on the forward strand.
CGCAAGGTATTGTTTCTAAGGACACAGTCAGATGCCAATCTCTCCGATCCTCTGATGTACGCACCTGATAGTCATAGTACTAATACTTATTAAGGGCACTTATAGATGCACTAAACTTGTCTATCATCTAAACCAGTGGCAGAATGGCAATAATCACCAGTAGATAAATATACACTATAGCATCTTAATATCTAAACCCGCCTGGAGAATCAATCACGAATCATATATGCAGTAGCGCCACACATTTAAGGGACATAGCGATCCATATCGAGCAATTTAGAGAAGTATACCTATTTTCTTGGCAATGCAGGACCATCACTAAAATATAACGTAGGTAAAAAGAACACAAGCAGATACAGAGTGGACTAAATATTAGACTGAGGAAAGCTTGCATGAGACCGAACAGTAAGTAGTGTAATACATTCCGACGCTAATTCCAGTAGCTTAAATAACATCATTGAGTGTACTTACAAGAATTTGATGGCCCAGGCATCGATACCCCACTGCCCCCTTTTTCCGCACCGCAAATTGTCCAACCACCAGGGTGACACTGACCAGACCTCCGCTTCTCTCCCCTGAACCGCCTACCATCGCTGATAATGATGCCACTATCAATAATCATGGATGTCTTGAGATTTCGTATATTTTTCCCCACCATCCTGTAGTTGGACATTCTTGTTGAAGCTAGATTTCTCTTTCAATCTTGAATTGATCATTTACGAGCAAAATTATACGGCATCAGTTCTCTATGCTCATAATCTGCTAAACAAGCCGGTGGTACGTCTGACGCTACCTATAGACAGCTTCTGAGCAATATTGTTGTCTGGCTTCTGCCCACTCCCCAATAAACGGAAATTGACACAATTCCAATTCTTTCTGCAGATTATCGTCCCTGATATATTTCCGTGCCGAGTTCCCAACACACCACAACCACGCTTCTGCTGTTTCTGAGCCGTCAATCGATTCCTGCCGAAGTGACCACCTTGATCGCCTGGCTAACTATCTCCTTGCTCCGGTCTCTGCCGCCTCGCTTGAACTGCAATTGCGACCGGCTATCCTAAAGTGTACGTTGCTTCTGATTGCGCTGCTCGCTGGCTGTCTCCTGGAAGCAATGCGCTGTCCGTGAACGCATTGCATCCTGCGCCAAACAACGATGCGTTGAGCAAGGCGCTCAGAACTGAGGAATATATATTAAGTCCAGGCCTCGACAATCTATATATGCCTACTTGTGATTGCCTCACAGAATAGCCACCTCTCGCTTCTCGCTTGGCAGCTATTGGGAAATGAAAAAGGGCTGCACAAACGCTCCCGTGGAAGGCAACGTTGAACCAAAGCGAACTCACTGTCCTTGAAAACACCACAAGCTCCGCAACAATCATTACAACAATGCCCGAGATGATACCCGAGCGGACGACCAACGCGATTTCGGAAATCCAAACCGATTATAATGGGATTCTAGAAGGCCTCGGTAGCCTGAATCGCTGGTCTCAGTCGACCGTTTCTAGCAAGGATTCGCCTGTCAACCGTTCTCGGGGAAATTCATCGCCCAGTAATATTGAATCTCCGAAGGCAAATGCAAGCCCGGCTAGCACCTCTAGCCCTGAGTGTTACGTTCCCGATCACCAGCGTGGCCAATCACAGGGGTTTCGTGTCTCCCAGCCTTCGATGTCAGCAAGCCATACCGAAACGTCCAGACTTGGATCATCAGATGCTGGTACGATACCCAAGTTGGCGGCGAATGATACCTTCGATTCAAACCTTGAGACATCGGAGCCTGTGTTAGCCTCCCCCGCTCTCTTCCAAAACCCCTGGGCAAAGTCAAGCTCACTCAGCATGGGCTCTGGCGAACATAATCTATCTCATGATCCAGTCAGCTCCCAACCGGTTGGCGACAGCTCACGCCCAGCATCAGCCAAGGGATATGGCTCTGGACGACGGCGGCGGGGCTATTCCCAGAAAGCAATGCTTTCTAAAGCACTGCAGAAGGCTAATACTGCAGTTCTCCTGGACAATGCAGCTAATTTCGAAGGTGCAATGGAAGCTTACAACGATGCTTGCCAACTTCTACAACTAGTCATGCTGCGAAGCAACGGAGGAGAAGACGAGAGAATGAAGCTTCAAGAGATTGTGAGTTTGCCCTCTCTACCCCCGCAGGACTTATTGACAGGGATATTGTAGCGCGATACCTATATGCTTCGTGTAACAGAGCTGCGTCGTATGGACTTCTCCTTCCGTGAAGTTAACAGCAAAGCGCTTCCTGAACGTCCACTTAGTCAGGAGTCATACGGAGCAATGTCGCAACCCATAGATGACGAGGATGATATTCATCCTGAGGAGAGATATGACAACTTGCAGTCCAGATCTCTAGTTCATGATCATCCCATCTCTGAAGGATCTAGAACCATGGTGCCCAATCAAATCCCTCCGAGGCGTCAGTCGCTATTGCCGTCGCCTTTGGAGGATGAGTCAAGATATGCTATACCGTCACCCGTGTCCGACAGACCGGCTCAGTCTGATTCGTCCAGACAAGCGTCGGAGAAATTGTTTCAGGGCGCACTGGGCCCTCCGCAGGATACATATTTGACCAGAGGACTCGGTCAGGATGAGGAACCCTCGTCTTCCGGGGATCCTCATTCTGAGTTGACCTTACTGAGCACTCACGCCAGGGACATTTACGAGTCAACCTCTTGGCTCGATACTATCGACGAGTCTGGTGCTTCTTCACCTTCTTCCCAGCACTCCCGAGTATCATCTGTGTATCTACGGCGGAGGAGAAGCTACCGCTTCAGCCATGGTACTGAAGCCGAATTTGATGCTGCATTAGATGCTGCCGTTGAGGCTGCATACGATGAAGGGTTGGAACCGGCGGTAGAGGTGGACGGTTACGATACAGACGATGAGATTGTAGCGAACGCTCGCAGGAACGTTGAGTTGGCAAAACAGAGAGTAAGGGAAGCGGAGAGAGAGGCGGAAGTAGCAATAACACAGGGCCACGATCTTCGCCACATGCTCGAGCAGACGATGCTCGACCATTCAAGTGATTTGATCCAGGATTATCCTGACGATGAAGCCGAAGAAGAGGAGCGATTGTTGGATGAAATGACCAGTGGCTACGTTATGGATGATTTCGCATTTGATCTCCAGTCAAAATCTGCTCTTCCGCGCCAGTCAGGTTCAAGCGTGTTATCCGCTAGGACCTGGGAGAGCTCGGTTGTCCCTAATTCAGCTACAACAACACCCGGCGTGGCTTTGGCTCCGCTGGAGGAAGATGACGTTGTGTTAGAGGATCAATCAGAGAAATCTCAGAGCGCACTTACTCCATTGGAGTTCGACCTGGTTTCCTCACCTCATGTCCCTTCCGGCCTGTCCAAACAGTCTTCTGTGCTAACAGCGAGTCCAAGCGTGCGAGCACGACGAATGTCAGGTCAAAACCCGACGGAACTGAAAATCGAAACAAGCTCTCGTCCTAAGATTGGCGATGATGCGCTCACCCAAGGCTCCGCGGATACGGACACGTTTCGACCACCCCCTGTCCCCAAAGACGGAGCTCAAACGCTCTCTTCCGCAAGCTTCACTGCAAAAACTCCCGCTTCAGCTTCCGTTCTTGCATCAGCCGTGCATCTCAACCGAAGGAATGCTTCGATTGCATCACTGGCTGAAGATGGTTCCACCATTGAAGTACTAGAGAAAGTTATTACAGGGGAGGGAAAACCGTATGCCAGGATATCGAAGGTGCCATCACCCGCCCGTCTGATTGGCAAGGTCCCTTCAGCTCCAGACAACCTGGGCAAGTTAAATTCAGGTCTGAAGACGTTCCGGCCGAGGAATGTCTCTGTACCGGCGCCTGATCTGTCTGCCAATTCCCCGGAAACGCCATCAAGCGGTGTATTCCCGGACCTCCATAAGGGAACGGCAATTGGCCCGGCTCCTTCTCTACCTACACCTATTGGTGCAACTTTTGCGCCGTCCGGTCTGACCAGTGGAGGCCTGTATTTGTTCGATAGCCACATCCACTCACCGACAAGCCCCGGATCCCCCAATCCAATGGCTGCGAACGCCCCTATTCCTTTAGAGCCGTGTCCCGAATCATTTCTTTTACGTCCATTCTGGCTCATGAGATGTATTTACCAGACCATAGCTCATCCGCGAGGGGGTTATTTATCTACGAAGCTATTCGTGCCCCATGATGTGTGGGGCGTTAAAAACGTGAAACTTAGGGCGGTCGAAGAAAAGGTGTCCAACTGCGACTTGTTGACGGCGGCGTTACTTAAGCTTGCTAAGGTGGACACTTATGACGCCGACGCCGTCCTGGAGGAAATGCAATCCTTGGAAGCTGTGCTCGACCAGGTGCAGGTGTCTCTGTCAAAGAAGATAAGCAGCGAAGTCGGCGTGCAAGGGGCTTTGCCGATCTTCAAATATTCTCAGAGCTCTGAGGATGCGGCAAATGGGTTTGATAATATGCCGCAGAAAGTCAACAGCAGTTCAAGCAAATCGTCATATCTAACTTCGTGGCGAAAATTGCGTTCCAAAAACTCGGGCTTCGGTGCTCCCGCTACACCAGTGCATTCCAAAGAAACCAGCAAAGATAATTTAACGATCAGTTCGCTCCCCATGACTTCGTTGCCGACTTCTCAGGCTGCCAGGCGTGTTACACCACAGGTCCAGTTCAGTGGACCCAACGCACATTATATGGCTGCGCTCGCCCGACTGTGCGACGCGGCGCAGGTGCTGGGTGAGTACCTTTTCTCGTGCTTCTTGTCAATCCTGCTGTGCTAACGGAGGCTATCTGATGTAGACCAGATTGCACAGCAAGTTGAAGACCCCGGTCTCAAACATTCCTCGCCCACATTAGTCGGTCTGGAATTGAGTACACGCCATGCTGCTGAATTTTTCGGATTCTATATCTGCCGATTCGCTTTGAACGACATTGGCATGATGCTTGATAAGTTCATCAAGAGAGGAAGTGAATGGGTTTTGATCTGAGTGTGAAGGTGTTCGAGCCAAGGCGTATTTTACGCCTTGTTCACCATCAACGGTCTCAGCCCTTTAGCTCCTGCTATTTTAACTCTTCTGCCCTCTGATGTCCTCATTTTAACACTGATACACCTCTCCCATACTAAATTCCCCTTATTAGAATTTCAAACGGAACTGCCCCTGTCCCTTCCCCTCCCCCGCCGAAGTCACTAATGCATGAATGACCGTCGACTATCCCGACCTATAATCTCAGCTTTGCCTGGAGAACAGATCCTTCTGCATACCCTGTTACTGTATTTTCTCTTGCGATACCATTGCCCTAGATTGCTTTCAAGATATGAAGGGTTGTATGTGCTTGCTCGTTTGTCATGGTAGTAGCAAGCTTTGGAATCTGCCCAGATTTTTACATTTTGTCTCAAGTACTGAAGGCAATTAATTATATCAACTGTAATGTTCTCTCGCTGGGGGTTCTCAATCTGTTGCATCTCATGTCATATATTACCCACGAGTGATGCGGGGTATAGTATTGTGTATATTGGACTGAGCTTGTCACTTGAGTAGACCTTCGATTACTGAAGAGCTTTGAGCACGTGCTAGGTAAAAGAACAGAGTACAAGGAAGCGCAAGATTGGAGTTTCAGAGACGATGGGAGGAGACTGAGATCCAATTATCAGGACTGGGATCAAGCATGAATAAAAGAAGAATGAATTATGGCATTTGTGCATCAGACCTTGTGCATCAGACCCTTGTGCGTCAGACCCTTGTGCGTCAGACCCTTGTGCATCAGACCCTTGTGCATCAGACCCTAGCTTTCCTGTCAGCTGTCCTGAAACAGCCACCCAGTATTGAGTGTATTTATCGCATGATAAACGGCGAAGCCTGAATTCAACTGATTCATCTGACCCGTCTATACTCGTCGACTAATCGACCTGAGACAAATTTGCCGTCGTTTCTCTGCGTCGCGAATGATCTCTGCAGATAATTTGAGGCTTGGCGCAAGGTGTGCGTATCTCTCAACCTCGGCCATCACACTGGATATTATCGCATCCACTCGGAATCCCGGAGGCAATAAAGTAGAGAGTCCGGGGGACATCGTGGCCCCCATGATCAACAATGTCTGCGATACCATGGAGAGCGCGCCCTGCCAGAGATAGGGCAGATGGCCTTCGCGATGACTGGTAATATTCTCCAGCTGGCGCAGCGTGGCCTCCAAGCACCGCCGGCAGCATTCCCTTACTACCTGATCAGTTGCAGCGTGCTCATTCTCAAAGACAGCTAAGATGTATGGCCGGTATATGATAGTCCGGCACGCGTAGTATCGCAATCGGAGGACTGTCTGGACGGGGTTGGAAATCGGTGTGTGGTTGAGGGGGAACTGGACTGGTTGAGGGAGACTCTCATACCACTGGGAAAGCTGGAAATCCAGCTCCGAGACAATGGGCCCAAGTGATCCGAGAGTCAGCGAATTATCTTTCTGGTATATCATATGGCTGACGCGATTCAGGAGTCGCCGAAGAGCGATCTCAGCAAGGAAATACCATAGTTCCTCGCGGCCTCCCGAGCCCTCCACTAAGCTGGTTTGACGATCTTCATTGTCAGCTTCATCATCTTCTTCGTCCTCCTCCTCCTCGAAACCACCGGGAAGGTCGACGACTTCTTCAAAGTGCACAATGCCCGAGTGAGGCAGATCCAACTCTGCGAGCAAGTCGCTCTCATATAAGAGAGCATTCCAGTACACTCTCACACTCAGTTCTCTCCACTGAAGGGGTACACGGGCAGGGTCCCCGAAGAGTAATTGTAATTTCATGCTAGCATTGGAGAGAAGGGTCCAAGCCTCCAGCGGTCTGACTAGGTAGAATAAGTAGGCAGACGCAAGGATGATGCACTGAGCAGCCAGAACAGAGTTGCGCATCATTACTGATGGCAGAAGATTCCACGCTGTTGCAAAGTAAGGTAGTCCTGGGGGTTCCATATCTGAAGGAATGAACGAGATGCTTCCGTAGTGACTGGCGCTGCCTAGAGCCAAGACCAAGAGGACAACACAGCTCTCGGGCCCCTCTCGGAATCCCAGAGAGACGGCTTTACTGTAATAGCGTGTCCAAGTGTATGGATTCACACAGGCGTACCAGACATTGACCCGCTCGAAAAAAGACTGTACATACGTTGTTGTATTGGACAAGTCGAACCCTGCAGCGGAAGGAAACCTAAGCGGCTCGCGGGCCATTTCAAGCTGCAGTAACGTCTGCGGATCGTAGGGACCAGCGACCAGGTCCCGAATAAGGGGCCATTGTAGCAGGTGTAGCGCGGGAGTAGTGTGCACCTTGGGCATCGTTGAAATGCTCGTTGGTGGGTTGACCCAGGACCCAAGTCCGGCAACGGAGGTTCTCCCAGACACGGCGGCGATAGTGGATGCCTTGGTGACCGCATCATCGCTGCCCACATTCGTATCATTGCTGGTGGTAGGGGATGTTGAAGACAAAGGGAAATGGGTTGCTTGTCCTACGAGAGTAGATTGAAGTAGACCCTCGATTCTATTCAGCCTCTCAATGATTAGTTTGTCGCCAGCATCGAGTTTGATGCCTGGCTCCCTGTAAACGCAGTCTGCGTCTAGGTCTGTACAAAGTTGACACCTCGGGCGCGCGCCGTTACATCGAGTCTTTCGTAAGCGACATATCTGGCACTGCGGTGCTCCTCATGGGTCAACCAATACCCAGGTGACGAGCGGAAAGGGGAGGGCAAAAGTGAAAAGAAGAAGTCGAGGATACGTACTGCGATCGTCGCACGTCTCCGAGGATATTCTGTTAGCTCCGAGTTGGATCGCTTTTTCTTGCTGACTTGAAATTCGGTAGTGCCACCTGCAGTGGCCGAGTCGATGACCAAGTCTCTCTCTGGAGAGGGCGTCATGATGTGAATGGCCAAGGTTCTTTCATATCACAATGAGAGAAAGTCGTCTGCCCAGACTTTGGAGATATGGAAGAAAGCAAAAATGGCATGAATCTGTACTCTCTGCATGGGCTGAGTAGGCTTTTCATAGTGGCACTGCCAGTCATCTAAGACCAAACTCTCTGTCCTGTGGCTTGGAACATCCTCGAAATGCGTTAGGAGAGCTGAGAATTGAGAACAGGATTCTAGGATAGAGGTAGACGAGTCAATGTAGATAGATGATGATGCGACGATTAGAAGCCCATGGTGAGATTTCATTAAGCGCTAAGCAGCTCTTATGTGCCTTTCGCAATACACGTCGAATGGCTTCTCAACCAAGTGCTGAAATGCCACAATCAGTGAGATGTCACAAGAAGACCTCCGAGAAGTAAGCAGGGAGGAGGGGAAAGGCCAAAATACCTGGTTGAGTAGACGACTCGGGAACCAGAGAAGCGAGATTGACATTTCCCTGAGTGAGTCTAAGGCAGGCCATAGTGTGTATTTTATTATATTGGACTCCCTAGGAAGTCTTTAGTATCCGGGGGAGCGGGGGAAGGACAATACTAATGACTTGGGAGTTTGAAGGAGCCAGGTTTCACTGAATCACTGGGCCCAATAATAATGCAGTAGTAGATTAAACCCTACCATAATGTCATTAGATACAAAAGAAGCGTAGAAGCACAACCGAATCAGAAGGCAAGCTCATCTTAGTGCGATGCGGAGAAGGTGATATCAGGAACCTCAATGGGCCACAGTGGATGGTCTAGCGAGTAGCTGGGTTCATTAAGTCACTATTATTTATTATTATTACCTCAAGTACGGCGCAATATCACCCTCGGCTAGGTAGGTCGTGAGTCGTATACAAGGGTACAATCCGTGATGAACGAGACGCTTCGATTTGCTGGATTAAATAATTGTCAGGGCTGGCTACTGTATGAACGGTAAAATAATATGACCTTTCAGGACCGAGTAGTTGAAAGGGCCCTTTCCAAAACCTTTGGAATTTGATGAAAAGGAACCTGCCTCGAATGATTGGGATGGGATACATGACTAGAGTCTGTCCAGGGTACAGATGAGACTATAATTCATTAATTTTTAGCACCGGCAACTAATTCTAGAGACGGCCACTCATCCGTGCTGGATGGTCAACGGAGAATATTGGAGCAGATATTCGAACGGTTTTCATTAAACAGATTACGTCGGTACCTATTTCTATCCGTGGATACTAAGGTAGTACCTACCTACCTAGCTACGGTACCTAGGTATGGTAGGTATGAAGGATATGAGCCTTGTATTGCCGAAGTAAACTGGTATTGTGAATACAGCAACTGTCATCTTCCTACAGGTCGGGGACCATAGCATTGTCATCGAGGTTACAAGGTTGAAGCTCACAGATCCTTGGTATATAGGACATGATTGCTCAGGTGCCTCAGCGGTATGTACTGGGTATACCCCTCTAGAGTTTTCTGTATCCAGAGGTACGGAGCTTAAGATGGCACCAATAATCCGCCATGGAAAATAATAAAGGTACCTTTACCAGCTAGACAGCCTCTCACTTCATCATCTGCCCAACTCATGGAAGTCCTAGTCATTTCAGTAAAGTAAGATTGTACGAAATATCTAGATAAGTTGATACGACTACCGAGGATGTGCTCTGTCTTTAATCCGTATGGGTTAACCCTCTAGTCAGGTTGGTTGCTTGCCCAGGCCCGCGGTACTTTTCCATCTTTGCGACTGCCTTACTCTCGCAGAGGTTAATCAGTCTCACAGTGGTAAGTCTGGTGCTAGTTCCCAGAGCTAGACCCAGCCTGGAGCGCTTGATGGAAATCATGGAATATCCTAAAAGAGTAAAGTACCTAGCTTTAACTGGTCCACTGGAAGTGATCCAGACACGTGCAAGGCCACCCGACGCGTCGAAACCACCAAAACAATCCCTAATCAGTGGTGACGCGAGCCGGATGGGGAGAAGTACTGATGAACCAGAGAAGATCTTATGTGTCCTAACTAGCAACTCTTGTTTCTAGTCAAGATCCTGGTTCTATGAATCATTGCGCCATTTATCTATCTGCACCCTATCCCTGAAGACGCGTTCTACGTTTCATATACCCCAACAGACCTCGCTAACTACGCGTACAAGAGACTTCGACGGGTTATTGATTATACACAGTAATCCCGCTCTATTAAAAAGTAATTCGGCGCACTCCTTTGTTCAGGGGGAAAAGCCTTGTCCTTTCTTCTGTTTTTCTTCATCTCGCTGCATCCGAAGTTTCTGGATCCGATAACAACACAACAATGCCACGTCCACCTACAAAGCGCAATCGTCTCACATCGCGACATGTCCGAGCTTCGCCCAAGGTATCGCAGAAAACCAAAGATCCTGAAACGAAGATTACTGCCAACAATTCAGGACCTCTACACGGAACCGAGAATGACAAGAGGCTGGAGGCACAGCCGGCACCTAGTGTCGATGATATCAAATTCGCAAGACAACTGAGGGGTCAGACACCCATGAACAAAAAGCAAGAACAAGCAATTGAGTCCTCGCCTATGGGAGAACGTGGAGCTACGGGCAGCCGGCCACCCACGAGAGCTCGAGGCTATTCATCTACGCTATCAGTTGGCAGACGAGGGGCTGATATGAGCTCCAAAATACCTGGCACTCCAGGATTCGAGAGTTCGATATTGAGCAATTTTAGGAGACGACCTCGGCAAGCAAGCATTCTCCAGATGATGCAGGCAGATGACGGATCTTCTGATTTCGGTGACCTTGACGATGATGATTTTCTTGGTGGACTGAGCCCAGAGGATGAGTCGACTCCCCTCAACGTTTCCAGAGGAAAATCCCTCGTTATTAGACATGCCTCTTCCTCGCCTCTTTCGGACCGTTCGCACCCGTCCAGCGGAGGATCGCGAAAGCGCAAGCGCACCGGGGAGGAGCTTCAAGTTCCCCAGTCACCTTTGGCCGTTGTGGAAAACTCACCTGCTGGCTCAATAAGCCCGGAGCGTGGCAATGAAGAGCATGGCATCCCTAGTGAGGTTTCACATCACTTGGCAGACGAGGAAGGATTGAATCGGACGGTGGCACCACCATTGAGCAGCAGCCCAGTGTCAAGTCCCCAGAGTAGCCACTCAACGGTGATGGCCGCTAAATCACCCGCAGACTCGCTGGAGCATACGCAGGACCGTAACACAGGAGAACTCAGTGAAAAGCTCACTGTGTCCACAGCAAGTCTTCAAGACAGATTGCTTCCTCGGCGACGTCATAAACATCGCAGACGCAATGGAGTACCCAGTGATGTAATTCTAGATGATGGAAGCGAGGAGGACTATTCTGTCGACCAGGATGAAGATGAGTTGTCATACTTGCCCACTAGGGGGCCGGCGCGAGCACAACGACGGCGAAAGGACAAACCAAAGCCATTGGAGGTTGTTCGAACGAAGCACAGGAAGCAAGGTGCAGTCACAGCTCTGAATGGTGAAGTCATCAGTCAAACTGAGTCTTCTGCACATACAGACTCAGCTGGGATGAAGGACACGAGGCAAAAGAGAGCTAATGCTCCACGAAGAAACCAGACTGCTGATGCCGACAAGGAGAACCAAGCAATCGAGGTGTCCTCGCCTCTGTCCTCACCGCTCGACACGGACGCATTCGATCTAGAATCATCGCCGGTGCCAATACCGGCTAAGAATTACCTGAGCGAGGAGCTCAGATTGCAAGCCAAGAAATTTGAAGAGGTTGACAGATGGGAGATGGATTTTGAGGATGTGGTAACAACAGGCAGTCAAACCAGCCCGTGCAGATGAATAATGTATAGCTTGTCTAGGGACTGTTGCAGGTTCAGAACGGTGAATAGCTCTGTTGCTCTTATGAAAGATATTGCATGAAGATATAGAAAAGACCCGATAGTCTATCTAATGTCTCGACTACGGAATCAGTACTGGTTCCCAAATTATTGCCCGTTCTGTACTCGATAACAGGGTTACTCCGACCTGGTACGGAGTACTCCATACCTTATTCGGAGTACCTATACCGACGTTAACCGGCCTGGGCCCCGCATAGTGTGACCCCGCAGCAGCCGATTAGCGAGCAAGTTGAGATCCAGTTTGTGATATGGGCCACATCCACCGGGGAGATATAGGATTAAGACTTCAATTCTTTCTCATCTGTGTTATTAACTAGTGTCAAAGCATGATGGCCACGGTAGATGCAATCCTGGCGGGCAAGTATCCGGCGAAAGCGCATGCGCGCCGTGTGGCCGAAAGCCTCCAGTCTCACAGAAATGGTTGTCCTGGAATCGTCTACCTGGAGGCTCAGAAAACTCGGTTGATTGAAGACAATGATGAGCCAGTTCCCTTTAGGTACGAAACGGCGTCCTTATTCTGAACTCCGCAGCAGTTGGAAAGATAGGCCTGACATATCGCATTCGATATTAGACAACGTCGACCATTCTTCTACCTATCTGGATGTCCTTTACCGGACTCTTGTCTGGTTTACAATCTGAGTGAGGACCAACTTACTCTGTTCATTCCTCCAGTTGACCCGGAGGATGTGATCTGGTCCGGTCTTCCCATGTCTACCGAGCAGGCTCAAAACCAATACGACGTCGATCGCGTGTTGGTGACTACTGAACTCAATAGCACGCTCGCGTCAATCGCATCCAGCCATGGTGGTAAGGCCGTTGCTTATACCATTGCAGATCAGGTCTCCGAAAGCACACAATTTCACGGCTTTTCTGAGGTGAACCAGTCCGTGCTGAAGGGAATCATCGAGCAGACTCGCGTGGTCAAGGACGAGTACGAAGTGGCGTTGCTGAGAAAAGCAAATGACATTTCCGCCAAGGCGCACATTGCAGCTATTAAGGCATCTCAAACTGCCGTGAACGAGCGTGAAATTGAGGGTGCTTTTATTGCAACTTGTATCGCTAATGGCGCTCGAGAGCAGTCCTATCACCCTATCGTCGCTTGCGGCGAGAATGGTGCCACTCTTCACTATGGGAAGAATGATGATACACTGATCGACCCCGTGACAAATCAAAAGAAACGCAATGTACTTATTGATGCCGGTGGAGAGTACCGCACCTACTGTGCAGACATCACTCGCGTCATCCCCGTAGGGGGGGAATTCACTGCAGAAACGCGGCAGATCTACGATATTGTCCTGCAAATGCAGACAGAATGTATTGCAATGCTTAAGGAAGGCGTGCAGTGGGAGGATGTGCATGCCCATGCCCACCGTGTTGCAATTCGAGGCCTCCTTAAGTTAGGCATTCTGCGAGGCGCCGAGGACGAGATCTTTGAAAAGAGAGTCAGTGTCGCTTTTTTCCCGCATGGTCTCGGACATTATCTGGGAATGGACACTCATGATACCGGCGGCAATCCGAATTACGCGGATAAGGACACCATGTTCCGGTACCTTCGCGTCAGAGGTCGTTTGCCTGCGGGCTCGGTGATCACCGTCGAGCCAGGCGTAAGTTGGGGTTTTCTCATGTTTCCTAGACTGATCCACTGACGCCCGCTGTGACTTAGGTATATTTCTGCCGGTTTATCATCGAACCTTACATCAAGTCCCCCGAGTCAAACAAATACATCGATACCAACGTCCTCGAGCGTTATTGGAGCGTGGGGGGTGTCCGCATTGAAGACAACGTCCTTGTGACTAAGGAGGGATACGACAATCTAACCACGACGCCAAAGGCTGTTGATGAAGTAGAGAGACTAGCTGTCTCCTAAGCGCCTTGCCTGCAATGATAGTAGTGCTGATAGTTGCTAGCTGCCACATGCTCTTCATGAGAACCAATTCTTGTCTCAAGATTGTACTGTTACATTGTACTGTGAACAGGTAGCTATGGGTAATGTAAAAGAGAAGAAGAGAAAAGTTAAGTACACAAGTCCTTTTTGACACAGATGCAGATACAATCGCCAAAACATAGGACAACAGATTAAATGTAGGATATTCAATAGGTCGTCTCAAGAGGGGATGCCGTCTAGATACCGCTCCTGAGACGTTTCCTACCACTGCCTTTAATGCCAGATTCGGTCTCTGCTCGATCCTGGGCACGTTTCTCTTTTTGGTCAAGAACAAGACTGAGGACATCAAAGCAGAACTCAGGCACTTCAAGACACAGCTTCTTGAACTGCTCTTCAGCCTCGTGGCGCAGCACATGGCTTCTGGTGGCCCAGAAGGAGGCGACGGGCTTTCGAATAGTGACATCGTCGACGGGCGTGTGCGTGTAGACATAACGAGCGTACGCGATCTCTCCGTGGGAGGTACTGTTGATACGGTGGATCTTCGAGTGCGCCAGACTCTTGAGCGCAGGCACGCCCAGCTTCTCTGCTAGAGTGTAGACACGCGCATGTTTTAAAAGTAGCTCGCCGCTATCATCCAGTTCGCCTACAACGTCTTGATCGGCCGATGGATCGGCGGGGGATGCGGAGTAGTCATGGGTATATTGGAACTGCAGGAAGCAACCGAATGCCTCGACGTTCTCATCGGGGAGCTCAATACGCCGCTGCATGCCAAATATTGTTTTAGTAAATAGCATCCAGAATACTGCTCAGGAGGAAGCTAGTGCGTACGGGACCTGATTCGCTGAATGCGGCGACAGCCTGCGCAAGGAATGGCGATTCCAACAACAAGCTCTGGTGCGCTGTTAAGGAAGTCTTGTGCTCGTCTTTCCCGACGATGAGTTCTACAATGGGCGAAGTCAGGTAGCTAAGTGGTGTGAGCCGTGCATGCGGCAATTGGGGTCGCATTGTTGAAGCTTCCCGGAGATATGAGCTTACTCAAGAAAGTGAGGGCCTGGCTTCTTATTGGGAGGTTGCGGCGGCTCTGTCGGTGCTGAACTAGCTGGCTGCGCGTCAGGCAGAGAAATATCCTGTTGTGTCGCGTCTGTTTGGGATTCATTCATCGCGCTCTGCTGAGTCTCATTCATATCCACATCGGGAGTTTCAGTGTTTTGGGTGCTCTCAGCAGCCTGGGCGACCTCCGGCGCGCCTACCTGAACTCGGGGTGTATCCATTGAAGCTACTTATGAACCGAAGGTGGTGATGAGGTTCAAATCAAGAACGGATTATATATATTAGGGAAGGACAAAGGGCATCAAGTTGAAAAGAACGTATAGATACACAGTGAGTGTCAATTGACGATAGATGCGCGATGAGTGGGAAAATTATTGACAGCTATATGTTCTCTGAGCTCAATTGTACCTGTAGACTAGATTACCGTAGGTAAAGCAGTACAGAGTACCCTGAGCTTTGAATGTAACCTGTTTATTATTGCCTAAGCATGCCAGGACTACGCCATGCATTTGTGCTGCTCTGACTTCTCTAAATATTAATAAGATAGAGAGGTAGACAAACTGAATAAAGATAATGGACAAGACTCGAGAACTCCCTTGAGAAGCTTGATTGACACGCGTTTGAGTAATATGTTTGTTTTACCTCCACCAGCATGCTGCTGTAACGAACGCCTGCGCTACCTACCCAGGTATCACACAGGCAGAGGTACGAAGGCGAGTGCAGTGATGCATGGCGTTCCTACAAAGTCCTTAACAATAATACCATAATAATATTGCATAGCTTCGAGAAATAACACTCATCGTTCATGAATGATAAGGTATTAATTGTACACACATAGATATGGAATCATCAGATACCTGCCAGCATTACTCTCACAAAGACATCGAGAGGCGAGGACATCATAGAGAGACAGATTCAGAGGTGAAGCTCGCTATCTATTTCTACCTTACCGCATCTGTTTCCATGGATATTGCTGTACGTAACGGGAATACATGAATTTTTTCCATCTTCCGCATGTGGCCGCGTCCGGATATAGCCTCCCCTCAAATGTCCACTGTCAGTTGATCGGTTCAGGTAAGGTATCCATAAGAACCCAGGGGATCATTTATGATTGGTGTGCCTCGCTTTCAGCTTCGGCGGCTAAGCTTTCCTCGAAGCTATATCTGCACTGGTTCAAGACCGACTTTCATCTCTGACGTTCAAACCAGGTGGACTGTACGGTTTTCTCACAGCCAAAGACGCATCATGGCGACCGTTGTCAACCCCCCCAGGGATCCAAATACCCTGAGCAATTACAATAACTGGCTGTCTACTCATATTACTGCAAATTTTGACATCCTTTTTGATCAGAGAAAGCTTGCTGGAAATGTGATCCATCAGTTCCGTTCTATCACTCATGGCGAGTCCAACCATATCATCCTGGATACCAACCATCTTGATATTGGTGGTGTGAAAGTCAACGGACAGCCATCCCAGTGGGAGTTTCTTCCTCGACTGGAACCATACGGCACCCCTCTGAAGATCACGCTCGATCAAGGTGTGAAGCTCAACGAAACTGTTGAGGTCGAGGTATGTTGCCGTAATCTCCATTCTTAGGCGATGTATGTCCCGGTCTGATGAGTCTAGATATCCGTCAAAACCACTGAGAAGTGTACTGCTCTTCAATGGCTGACACCTGCTCAAACATCAAATAAGAAGCACCCTTATATGTGTAAGTCAAATCGCTCTCTGGGCGGCCCTCTCGTGGAAAGAGACTTAAACAAACCACGCAAGAGTCCTGGATGTAGCACGTGAGCCTAGCAGAGGAACGAACAGATGTTGACAGGAGTTCTTTTTAGTCTCTCAGTGCCAGGCTATACACGCCCGGTCCATCTTTCCCTGTCAAGATACGCCGGATGTCAAGTGTACACTGGACTTCAACATCACTTCACCTCTCCCGGTGATTGCCAGCGGACTCCCCGTTCGGGACTCATCTGAGGCTCCGAAGTCCGATGGTAAGACTTTATACAAGTTCCACCAGAAGGTCCCAATTCCAAGTTATCTTTTCGCCTTAGCTAGCGGGTGAGTCGCTTCTTCCCCCCCCCACCAAATCTTGCTTGTTCCACTCTTCCTTTACGATTTCGCCACTCTTGGGACCACTTGGCGAGTTTCATCTGACAGAAAGCTCTAAGTGATATCTCTGAAGCCCCGATCGGACCCCGTAGCGTTGTCGCAACTAGTCCGGACAAGCTCAGCGAATGCCAATGGGAGCTTGAAGCAGATACGGAGAAATTCATCAATGCAATCGAGGTGTGTCCGAATGACCGAGCGAAGTTAGATACTCGACTGACTTGCGTACAGAAAATTGTTTACCCTTACGTTTGGGGAGAATATAATGTATTGATCCTTCCCCCCAGTTTTCCGTACGGGGGAATGGAAAATCCAATCTTTACGTTTGCCACCCCCAGTATCATCTCAAAGGTATTGCATTGACTCACGATTACTTCGGAAGCTCTTTGGTAGTTCTAATCTACTGCGCAGGATCGAGAAAATATCGACGTTATTGCTCACGAGCTTGCGCATAGCTGGAGCGGTAACCTTGTCACCAATGCCTCGTGGGAGCATTTCTGGTTGAATGAAGGCTGGACTACTTACCTTGAGAGGCGGGTAAGTCTCCTTTCCTGGCCTTCTAGAGGGTAGACGTATTGATTGTTGCTAACCGTGCGAAGATCGTAGCTGCAGTGTGAGTATCCTTGTCCCGAGCGTTCTGGCTCCGTGTCACTAACGGCTATAGCCACGGCGAGCCTTATCGTCATTTCTCCGCCATCATTGGATGGAAGGCTCTCACAGACTCTGTAGAGCACTTCGGTCCTGAGCATGACTTCACCAAACTTATCACTAACCTGAAGGGCATGGACCCGGATGACGCTTTCTCAAGCATTCCGTACGAGAAGGGATTCAACTTTTTATTCCACCTGGAGAATCTGGTTGGAAAGAGCAAGTTCGATCTATTCATCCCTCACGTATGTTGACAGTCCTGCCTTGATATGGGCGACCCGCTAATCATGCTCAGTACTTCAATAAATACAAGGGCAAATCACTTGACTCCTATGAATTCAAGAGCACAATCTTGGATTTTTTCAAGGATGATTCGGAAGCCTCGACAGCACTCAACGAGCTTGACTGGGACAGATGGTTCTATGCCCCTGGTCTGCCTCCGAAGCCAGATTTCGACACGTCGCTCGTTGATGTTGTCTATGATCTAGCTAAAAAGTGGCTGTCTTTGCCTAGCCCTTCCTTCAAGCCTCAGCCAGAGGATATCCGAGGCTTGACCGCGAATCAAGTCGTGGTTTTCTTGGAACAGATTCTCGTGTCCGAGCGTCAGCTGACCCCTGAATTGTCTAAGCTGATGGGTGAAATTTATGGACTTGCCGCGAGCCAGAATATCGAGGTGGCCAACCTGTATTTCCAAGTCGGTCTGCAGGCAGGTGATGCAAGTGTGCTTGCACCGACGACAGATCTACTTGGCAAGATTGGTCGGATGAAATTTGTGCGACCCTTGTAAGCTATTCCTACAGGTGCTACTTTCCAGCAATTCGTCCTGAAGCTGATCCTGGGCGCAGGTATCGGAAATTGGCAAAGTTTGACCGTAAGCGTGCCATTGAGACATTTGAGAAGCACAGGGATTTCTACCATCCTATTTGCCGTGCCATGGTTGAAAAGGACCTTTTCGGTAAGAAAGACGAATAAAACAAGGCGGAGCGCTGGCCACTTTACGCATTTCTCCTTCATCCAGGAATCCTTGTCGCTTGCCTGGAGTGGCACAGAATTTGGCTCGAACCGTCTGCGAGCGCGACATTTGCAAAATCACCATGGCCTTACCTAACTTCATCGGCCATCAACAACCAAATTGGTGTTGTGGCCGAACAGCTGAACAGACAATGGTAGTGAGTCCGTCACGGTATTTCATAAATTAGATGGAGGACAGTGTATGTTCTTCAGTTAGGAAAAACGGTCAGTCTTGATTTGCATTTGAACGAATACATGGAGATTTGGTTTACATGGTCATCGCTTTCCATCGACCAACTGCTTATCCAATTCCGAATAACCAAAGATGCCGGGCTTTCCACCAGGCCTGGGGCCGATATGTAGAATTAGATCGGCCTCGTTAATCTGGGAAAGCTCCGATATAACGCGGCGCATATATGCAACAACCCGTGCTACCTTAGTCCAATCCATCTCTTCGCCATGCGGCCCGGTGTGGCTTGCTTTCCAGAGATTTCTCCACACAGCAGCTCCTAGCACAGCGTCACCTTTCACCAGGCCTTCGTCGTATGCAGCAAGGACGCCTCGCCATTGAATAAAAAGGTCTTTGAGAAACTTGTTCCGGATGGCGCGACTTGTCAGACCATGTAGAACATCCATGCGATGCTCTGCATTATGTGAGAAGTGGTCTATCAAGTGCCGGGAGTACGTTTGCAGGCTTTCATATGACGGCAAAGCGCGCAGTCGGACTGTGAGAAGGTACATGTGCAGAAACGTAACCTGCGACCAAGTCGAGAAGGTTGGAATCAATCCCAAATCTGGATGTACTTAAGTCAGCCCTCCGCGGCTATGATAGAAAACAAGCGCAATAGACTTTCAAGATCAGTACATACCTTCGTACCACCACCCCTCTCCAACTCCAAGATCCTCCCCGGCTTCAGTTTTGGGAACTTGAGCCCCTTTCTGGGATAGTTGAGGAATGCTGTAGTCGGCTTGACTGGAACAAACCTCGAATAATTTCTGGGTCATGCCGTATGCGACATATGTTTCCGCAGCCGTTCCAGGGCGAGGCATTATAGCCCTCGATAATCGTGAAGAGGCCCGCCAGTGTGGAACTGAACCCAAAGTCTGCTGGATCAAACGGGCATTGCGGTGCGGTTGGGCCGGCGAGCGCAGGGACACAAGGCCTGGAGATATAGGTTGCGATGCGATAGGCGCAGATATGTATAAGGATCGTCGATGATTCCGGGGCGAAATTACAGACGGGTTGAGTACATGCGCCTACAGTTCGTTTCATGGTCAGTCAGGCAATTTTTCGGAGTGGACTTTGGATAATTGTGTTGCTGCATACTTGAGATTGGGGATACTCCAATTTGCGTAGCGCGCGCACCCAAGTCAGATTCAAACTTTTGGAAGGCATCTTTGGTCGAAACAATCCGGCCAATATAGTTCGCTCAATGACTGTCAAATATGCGTCGGGATGAAGCTCGTCCTGAGGTAGAGACTGATGATGCGTGGAGCGCGGAAGCTCTGTTTGCACTGTTTGCTCAGAACTACCTCACCAACGCAGAACAGCCAATAGATTTCCCCGCCAGCTAGTCTAGATCATTCGTGACTACGAGGACATACAAAGCCCGCCTTCGAATTTCCAATCATCAACAGTAAAAGACACTTCACAAGTTGTCTATTTGTTGAAGGCAGGGGTTCAGGTACCTTTAACTGGTTGCGAGTCTCTCTTGGAGACAGTGGATGAGCCGTTACTATGGCGGAGGCCGCTCAGAAAGAGGAGTTCGAGGGAGCGCGAAGCGATGTCGATCGACTCAATCATCCTGCCATGATGGCCAATAGGTACCTCCACAGGTTCTATAGTGTTTCGTGCTATGCATTCAGGGTCGCTTTCTCCAAGCGCTTTTCTATGAGGGGAAGAATTTCAGAGAGCCTATTTGGGTCTCTCATGATTGCCGGGACATCGTCTCTCGTGGTCGCTAGAGACTGTAAAACATCATCAATAGACTGATTTCTCATGGGGACTGATGAGTCATTTAGAGCACAATACCTGGCGGACTCTTTCGTAATCGCATTCCCTGGATTGATATTCCCTAATGACCTCCTTACTCTCAAAGTCGACATATAATCTGGTATCTCGAAGCCGGATGAGCACGTTATCGAGCCTCATGAAAAATCTTGAGAGCAGCAGAAGCCTGTCTGGCATTACGCGAATCTTGCAGGACAGCATAGCAATGCCGTTGTCAGCCAGTTCATCTTCGTACAGGATGACCTCATCAAAGAACAGTATCGGATCCGGGCGCTTCAGTAACTCGATAGGTATGGGCTTCGTGGTTGTCTCAAAGGGCCGACTGTTGGGATGGACAGTGCCCATATAATCTGTGGTGTAGGACCAATCGAATGGTTTGACAACGTCCTTGATACCTTCATGGGCTTTCTCCCTGTTTCGTGTTAGGTAGATGAGGGTCGGCTGCACCGTACGGAACCGGCTTACCTGCTCTTCTGCCATTCTTTTGAATGGGCGACTCTGAGCATAGAGGTGCCCGTCTTGTCTACACGATCCAGCGCGTCAAACGCATTGAAGGTAATGCCCCAATCCTTCTTTTCAGATTCGACGGTGACATGGTTGTCGCCGAAGATCATTTCCGGCGGCGCAATACCCAACCTTTTCGTCATCTCCTCGATAGGCTCAGCTTTCAAAATAGGGAGCTTCTGAGTTATTATTCTGAATCCTTTCACCGAGATAACATTGGGCCCCTGGACGCCTGGGGAAACTGCGGCGGCATTCATAGCGGATGCGGAGCCTGCTGAGGTCATTCTCTGGTTTCTCTCAAGTACCAAAAGTTGAAATTTGATTGTTGGACCCCTTCAAATCAGCACCTCGATATTCGCTTACAAGGGGCGTATATTTCTGTCATCCATTTAAAGATGCCGCTAAGTCGAACGACAGATATTCAACCTCGTCGCCAATAATAGATACCCCGCGGTGTCGGAGAAAGAGGCGGTCCGATCCGTTGCTGTGGTGATGTGTCAAAGGAGCATAACTAGATAAACAAGTGGATCGTTGGATGTTCCTCTTCTCTTTCTCAAAGGACTCCCGACTACTATTTATTATTTGACACTCCAAATCTTCCATTATCAGTTCAATTATGATTGCATAAACCATTAGAGCTTCTCTGAATCGCACGGTCGTACTTGCTTCTCCTCTTCCCAAAGCAGTTGACAATTCTCATCCCAAGGTTCTCATGGCTACCAAGGCGCTAGAGGCTCGTTTTGAGCACCTCTCTGTTAAAGATGATGCTGATCATGGGAAAAATGGCAGCACATACTCAAAGCACAAGGTAAATCTCTCGCAATGGTCTTTGAGGAGAGGGGAACAACCTGCTAATCCGGCTCGACAGGGCTCTGTCTCAACAGCGGTGTCCCTCTCAGGCCTCGGAGCCGCTGGGCAGTTTAACAGTGGCTCAAGTCGATCAACCTTGTTGAAGCTTGCCCTGCAAAACACAAATGAGAACAAAGTGAATGCGATGCATGCCGGCTCGTCCCCTCTCAAGGGAGCTCAGAGCACATTGCCGCACCGTGACACAGATGAGAATGGAGAACCACGACACACGACACCATTATACGAGCAGCCGGGCCCCAAGAAATTACATTTGGGAATGTTTGAGATCGGCAAGCCCTTGGGAAAGGGGAAATTTGGTAGGGTTTACCTGGCCAAAGAGCGATCGTCCGGCTTCGTTTGTGCTCTTAAAGTCCTGCACAAATCCGAGCTGCAGCAGGGCGGAGTGCAGAAGCAGGTTAGACGCGAGATTGAGATACAGAGCAACCTACGTCATCCCAATGTTCTCAGACTTTACGGCCACTTCCATGATAGCAAGCGAATTTTCTTGATCCTGGAGTTCGCCGGCCGAGGAGAGTTGTACAAGCACCTCCGGAAGGAACATCGCTTTCCCGAGTGGAAGGCAGCTCAATATATTGCGCAGATGGCTGCCGCATTGAAGTACTTGCATAAGAAGCATGTCATGCATCGCGACATCAAGCCGGAGAACATACTCGTGGGAATCCACGGGGAAATCAAGATCAGTGACTTTGGGTGGAGTGTCCATGCGCCCAATAACAGAAGGCAGACGATGTGTGGAACACTGGACTATCTTCCTCCCGAAATGCTTAAACCCAACTCGCAAGACAACTACTACAGCGAAAAGGTTGATTTATGGAGCTTGGGCGTCTTGACTTATGAATTCTTGGTCGGGGAAGCGCCCTTCGAAGACACTCCCGTCATGACGCAAAGACGAATTGCGAGAGCGGACATGACGGTGCCTTCATTTGTCAGTCCTGAGGCAAAAGACCTTATCAAGAGAGTATGCGCACCCTACTGCTCAAGGCAAGTACACTCGCTAATATTCAAACAGTTGCTCGTTCTCGACCCAGACAAGCGTATTTCCCTTGATGAGATCCAGCGACATCCCTGGATCCTTAAACATTGCTTGAAGGATGACCGGGTCACGAAACGGAGTTCTGGTTCTTCAAAGGAAGTTAAAGCATGATGGTAAGACCCATGCATTTCTGGAGTTAGGGTGTTGTACCTTCTTTCCTTGTCAGTCAGTTCATTTCAGCCTGTGTGTATGGAGTTGGAAGGTGCTTTGTGCTTTTTTTTGCTTTTTCCTTCTTTCTTAGAAGATCTGAACCATCAGGGCTCTTAGGTCGGCGTCATCTGGTATCTTCTATTTGTAACATCCGGAACTTGACTATAATACATTACAGAGCGCAGATTTCATGCACAAAATCAGACAGGCAGGGTAGGCTTGACGTATCTTCGTAAGAAAACCTCGAGTCTCAACGGTAAATCTCGTCGAAGGGCCGCGTGTCTCTGAAACAGCTGTCCCAAACCTCATTGACCACTTTCTCCGCATGGGCTTCATCCTTGCATCCAGGTCTAGCTCTTACTGACAAGATGGCCCTTCTTCTTACACACTCCTGATGTTGTTGCGTGAACTTCCACTGACCACGTCTGAAGAATTCTCGCGCCCATCTGCACTCACCACTGAGTGAGCTTGCTCGGATCTGCAATAAGTCAGTTGATGCTGGCTTGGGTCTAGCGAGAGACTTCAATACCTCTGTGCAAGCTGCATGTCTCAGATTATCCGTCCAGTCCACCTTAAACCTTAGGTGGTCGTATGCATGAACCATCTCATGTGCCATTGTGTCCTCCAAATGGCCTTGGTCCTTCATCTCGTTCGCGCAAAGCAAGATGCCATATTCCGGATCAAAACCCCCGGCCTTTCTGCTCGTACAGCGGCGGCAATAGATATTGTGACTGGAAAGATCGCCCCCTAGCTGTCGAATATTGTCGCTCAAAAACCGTACGATAGGACCTGGACAGCATATGTTTGTCAGACGATTTCCATAGGGATCCGGTTCAGAGGAGCTGATGACAAGTGGATAAATATGGATAGCGATTCCGTGCGAAGTAACTATGAAACTTCAAGTAGTTTCAGTACTCACTGTACTGTAATAGGTAGTCTCTTTGATCTTCACAGCGCTTGCAATCTGCGGCTTCATTGCGGATATCTCGTGCAACCCGGAACTGTTCCTTTCCCTCATCCGTCATCTTTCCCGTCAAGATAGCAAATATATTGCGCCATTGGGTCCATGTGTCATCTCCAGGGATATATCCACTATCAGACCTGCCGCCGGTAGAAGAAGTTGAGCCAGGTTGCGAATCTGACATTTCTCAAGCCAAGTTGCTAACTTTCAAAGCTGTATCAGAGAGCCGTTATCCACCAGTGGATCTAGTTTAGAGCGCCAAAGGAAGAAGATTCGTCAGGACTCTCCGCATATGCGGTGACAGGCGGCAAAACAAATGGTCCGCAATCGGATTGTCTGAGAGTTCATTGAGGACGAGACGAGCCATCAGGATTTCAGGCCCAGGAATGATCTGTTAAATTGTTGACGTTCTTTGTCATGGGAGTTCCTAGTTGCTTCTGAAAGCCTCCAATAAATAGTCGTAACCATGCCGTCGCAGCGTCTCACCATTGTAATAAAACTAGGTGCGGGGATCTGTTTTTTTTTTTTCTCTTTTTCTGGATGATGCTATATGTTGTTTGAGAATGACTGACTCACCAGTTGAATAGGGACGAGCTCCATAGTTGATGAGAATACTCATGAGCCCATTCTCTCGATCTTGACCTTAATCGTCGAGACAGCCGCCAAGCTGCATAGGGATGGGCACAATGTAGTCCTCGTTTCTTCTGGCGCTGTTGGCGTTGGTTTGCGGAGGATGGATGTGGACGAGAGACCCAAATATCTTCCTCGCATACAGGTATAAGCCAGCGTTCTCAAGTCCCGCAGGGTAAAGATTCTGACCGTTTGCATTTTTCAGGCGCTAGCAGCTGTCGGACAATGCAGACTCATGAGCCTGTGGGACGGTTTATTTTCACACCTTCGACTCCCTGTAGCGCAGATCCTCTTAACCAGGAATGACATTGCGGATGTGAGACTCATTCACTGCAACTGCTGAACCCAAGATGTCTAATTTCGACTTTAGAGGACACAATACATCAATGCTCAAAACACTTTTGCCCAGCTGTTCGATATGGGAGTCATCCCCATCGTTAACGAGAACGATACGCTGGCGGTTTCTGTAAGCATCTCTTTGTCCCATAAATGATCCATTGATCTGACGAAAAACTCACAAGGAAATTAAATTCGGTGATAATGACACTTTATCGGCCATAACGGCGGCCATGGTGAAGGCCGACTACCTCTTTCTGATGACAGATGTTGATTGCCTATATACTTCGAACCCTCGTCACAACCCGGATGCTAAGCCCATCGAGGCGGTTTCCGACATCTCCTCTCTGGAAGCCGACGTGTCGTCTGCTGGTTCGTCACTCGGAACTGGTGGAATGAGTACAAAGATTGTAGCTGCAAGATTAGCAACCAGTGCTGGAGTGACGACGGTGATTACCAAGAGTTCCAAACCGGGCAATGTTCTCGAGATCGTAAAGTATCTCCAGCACACGCAACGAGGTATCCCGGGGCAGTCTTCAACAGTAGAAACAATGCCATCAGAGTCACAATCACCGCTGTCGCCGCCTCTACATACGCGTTTTCTGCCTTCAGACACACCAATTCAATCCCGATCATTCTGGCTGCTGCATGGTCTCAAGCCACATGGGAGTCTGTACATCGACCATGGGGCATATAGCGCTCTTTTGAACAAAGCCAGTCTCCTACCAGCAGGTGTCGTCGGTGTAGATGGCTACTTCGGTCAACAGGAAGCCGTGCGACTGGTTGTTGTTGAGCGACTCTCACCCGACTCCCTCAACGGAGACTTCCTCCACCACGGGCAGGAACCCAAGGAGGTTGGCCGTGCACTGGTCAATTACGGCAGCGCTGAGATTGCACGCATAAAGGGTCACAGAAGCACACACATTCAGTCCTTGCTCGGATATGCTGATAGCGAATACGTTGCTCTTCGAGAGAATATATCCTTTTTTCGGTCTGATGATTCCGCACGCCAATAGCAGTTCGCAACCTTTGAATGATTTCGGCCAATGACTAGACCTCTTGCGCGAAACAATATATAAATCGAGTCGACATGACTCGGATGATTTCTCCTTTTTGCCATATCGCAGTGATACCTTATCTGTTCTTACATTGGAAATTGCATTTTGAGCGACATTCGGGAGCCATCAAGATGAAGTGGACGAATCACGGAGTATGTGTTTATCAATTCTAGGCTAATTCTATTATAGACCGTGAATAGAGGAGATTCAACACCGCTAAATTGGCCGATAGGAGGAAGAGCCTCTGGCGCCTGTGACTTGGATGCGATCGAAATGTCGTGATACATATTCTCTTCTTCAATTTGTCTTCATTAGTCCTTCCATCTCTCCATTAATCTTTTCATTGCGGCAATGTGGGGATGCGGTGCAGGGGACGCCTAGGGAAAGTGTCTATTAGAAGAAGCACGTTTATTGTCAAGGCCATGCAATAATTCACTTACTGTGTTCTCAACACTGACAATAGAGTACGTTGCAGATGCAGAAAGTGTAGCTTGCACTGTCGCTGGAGGAAGCCAAGTCGTTGCGATTGTGTAGACACTTGCTGTGAACTGCGGCGCTGGAGCCTTCGTCTTCGCAGGGATAGTGCTCCCCGGTTCCTTGGCCATTGGAGCATACTTTGTTGGACCGCTCTGCAAAGGATAGGGTACAGTGTAAGCTGCGTAAGCTGCTCCAGCCGCTCTCTTTCGTAGATCTTCTTTGGCAGCGGATCCGTCAGGATCTGAGAGAGAACGAATCTCATCCACGAGGTGAGGTGGAAACGACCCGGTCATGTTGCTGAGTGTGAAGCGCTTTGAGAAATTGATGGCAAAGGCTTGAGGACCAGAGGCAACCATCATTAAGAAACTGCAGGTTGTTGAATTGCGTCAGTACGAGACGAGAAATGCGGTAGCTATAAACCTGCAAGAAAAGCCCGAGGTCTTACTATGCGTTGGCTTCATTGCCTCCGACACCAGGATCGATCTTGATGGAAACCGAATTCCCACGAGCGAACAGACCGTCTTTGATCAAAACAGCTACTTCTTGCTATTTGCCCGTATTTCCGTTAATAGGAACTCCTGGACTGTCTGTAATGCCCACAACTCACCTGGGTATCAGCCGTGTCTCCTCCAGCATAGAGGTAAAGATCATATTGTGACAGTTCCGAAATCCGTGGAGACTGCCCTGACTCGCGCCAATGTGCTGTAACAACGTCGCCAGCCTTGAAGTGCGTGCCAATGGTCGGCACGGTGAAGTCAACATCTGCTAATGTACATGGGAGTAGCAGTAAGATGAAGAGGGACTGTAGAATATTCATACTGAGGATGTAGCTCTCATTCAGTACACAATAATCTACAAGCGGCTGGATAGCTAGAGATCTAAACAAGGTCTAAATTCAGTCACCAAATCAATAAACAAGAGGCAACCCTCATCCCTACATGCCGGAGGCATGTGAGCATCTATGTGACCCCTTGTAGAGAGCTATATAGTTCTGATACATGCCGGTCCTCTTATCGATAAGCCTCTAGTCGATAAGCGAACGGGAACCTAACAGCTAAGGCATCAAGCCCGATGGAAATGCGGTGGCGCCATGATTACTCAAAAGAACCCGCGGTTGTTGGCAACAAGCTGGAGCTCCGACCATTCTGCAATACGCATAGCTCGAAACTTGGTCTAAGTGGAAGATGGTGCGCATTTTGACCTGATACCATTTCTCATGATTTT
Source organism: Aspergillus fumigatiaffinis (assembly GCA_012656285.1). Classification (NCBI taxonomy): domain Eukaryota; kingdom Fungi; phylum Ascomycota; class Eurotiomycetes; order Eurotiales; family Aspergillaceae; genus Aspergillus; species Aspergillus fumigatiaffinis. Next base: position 57,439 of record JAAAPX010000104.1, read on the forward strand.
AGTGGTTTGATCGTTGTTTTCTCCTCGTTGATATTATTCCCCCTCTTAAATAAGCCATCCATAAGCAGAGATGGCAGACCACGGAGATTGGGGTCTGGCTGAGCGGATTTTCACCAGCCTTTTGGACGGTAATCTCGTCGCTATTGCAGTCACAACTCTCATCGCTTTTGGACTGCCTGTTCTGTTGCATTTCATCTTCTACCGGTCCGTTGCGTCTCCGCCATTGAGCAATTTCCTGCTTCTCGGACCTAGCGGGGCAGGAAAAACCGCATTGTTGTCATTGGTAAGACTATTATTCTCGAAAAATGGCTTCGCAGTTGTCGTGCGAACGCTACCCTTTCAATCAACAGTCATTGATGTTACTTGATAGCTTGAAAGCAAGACATCCCGGTTGGCTAAAGCGACCCAAGCCACGCACACATCTCAAACATCTACCTCAGCCATCGTCAGCCTCCCTGCCTCGGTACCGACTGCATCAAATCGCTACCGCTCCGTCAATGATTATTCTGTGAAGGATATTTCCAAAAATCCTGTTAGATATCGCTTAAATGATACGCCTGGCCATGGGAAACTACGGCAGGCCCAGGGCCTTTCAGAACTGGTGTCAATGGCAACTGCGAAAGACAAGAAATTAAAGCTGCGCGCTGTCATTTTTATGGTAGACACTGCAGCTTTGACTGAGGAAGACACGTTGAGAGACACCGCATCCTATCTGCACGATGTTCTTCTCGCTCTTCAGAAACGCGCTTTGAAGAAAGGCAAATCTTCCGCCAATGTAGCATCGGAAATCCCCGTCCTCGTGGCTGCCAACAAACAAGACCTATTCACTGCCTTGCCGCCAGGCTCTGTTCGTGAAAAACTGGAAACAGAGATCGATAGGATCCGGAAATCCAAGAGCAAGGGGCTCATGAATGCCAGCGAGGACACTGCTACGGTTGAGGACGAAGATGATACCTTGGGCAGCATCGATGCGCAGGATACTTTCAGCTTCAAGCTACTAGAAGATGAAGTTGGTGTGAAAGTCGACGTCGTTGGCGGAGCTGTAAAAGGCGATGAGGAGGGCAATACTGGAGCCGGTGTGAGGAGATGGGAAGAATGGATCGGACAATGCCTATGAATGCTGGTTCATGAATATGGGGCTTGATTCTCCGGGCCTCTTTAACAGACTGGAAATCTTTGGGAAAGTATATAAGTAGCTGGTGGGCGACCTACGGTCCCTCCAGCGCGGTCCACCCGGCCGATGGCTTCATTTGGCAGTACTATAGAAGGACTCCTCGCAAAAAATTGGATTATGAGCCATTGTGGCTCTAGATGCGATTTGACGAACCCACGCCAACCTCGCCGTGCCAGTTGGAACCTAGAGTCTCTGTCGCTCGGGCATTTATCCAATCCTAAATAGAGGACGAAGTTATGTGAGAAGATCATCGAATTGACGGTAGCGGAATGTATCTCAGCACAGGACTCACCCAAAGTTCGCGAGCAAGCTTCATATCAGCAGCAATCGAAGTTGTTTTGCAAGGCGTTGCAATAGGTATGAAGTATTGACCACGCGTTCCATTCTCTCGAATTGCTTGGCTCGCAGCTAGATAAATGGCTGTTGCAGCACCATCCTGCGTGCTCTGTCCAATCAGTGAGAACAGGCGTCTCATTATAGAGCCTCCTATTTTTCCAAAGTAGTCATCCCAAGAATTCCACTGCTCGGTGACGACATTTCCTGGAAAGAATACATTGGCGTAGATGTGTCTATCTGCGGGGTCCGTCCCCGGCTCGAGCCGACGGGCAAGTTCTCTTGTGAAGAGAATGTTACCCAGCTTGGATCGACCGTAACGCCATAGCCCGTCGACGATTGCAGGCTTGGGGCGATTTGGAGACGTGAGCAAATTCAGATCCAGTTTGCGGCAGAATTGATGAAAAGATGAGCTGGTGACGACTATCCGAGCCTCCTGTGCCTTGCCCTGGTTTATTGTGCGTCTCAGAAGAGGAAGCAGAAGGGTCGCCAGAACCTGATGGCCGACGCAATTAGTAGCAAAGATGATCTCGATATTCTGAGGTGACCTCTTGTATTGGGGTGCCACGCCCAATCCTTTTGGCGGACTTCAGCAATCGAAGCGGCTGCGCAGTGCGCGAGGAAAAGCTTACCTGCGTTGCATATCAAGATGTCCAGCCTATCTGTCTTAGCCGTAATCTCATCTGCTGCATCCTTGACGGATTTGATGTCTCCCAGGTCGCACTGAATGAATTCCACTCTGTCGTCATTCTCGCTGAGAACTATGCCATGGCGCTGTCGCCAGGTCTCTTGTGCCCTGAGGTACTTGCTCTTGCTTCGCGCTACAATGTAAACTTTCCTAACATTGTGCAAGAGTAACTGTGCAACAATTTCTGAACCAAATGAATATAAGATTAGGATGGAATGATTGAATAAGATATGGATGAGTACTCATATGGTACCCATCGGTATAGGAAGTTGCTACACACCTTCCCCTATGCCAGCTTGGCCTCCCTGTGAAGCGACAGTCATCAGCATTCATCACCTTGTAGTTCCATCACTGAGGTCCTATCCGTTCTTCAAAATGAGTATATACTCACCGTCACCACGGCTACCTTGCCATCCAAAGGAGGCGTGTCCTGTAAAGAGAAGTGTCGGTACGTAAAGAACCCCGACATCTTACACAAGTAGTTTCTAAGCTCAAAGCTCGTCCGAGCCTATGAAGAGAATAACAAAGGTCGCAAATGGGATACAAATTCTTTTTATCCTCCCTGATTTCGCGCCATGGTTTCGGCGTAACGCCTGACGTCAAAGAGCGTCCTGAAGATAAAGGCGAACACATGCGGGGATACAAACAAGTCAGTCCTACGTCAGGGTGTCCGCATCAATGAGAATGGAACGGAATTGTAACAACCTACGAATCAGTGACCAACACAATGAGGTGGAAAACAGGGTCCGAGATTCAGTCATTTGTTGATTCAATGCGTGTATTCAGAAATTCGAAATAACCTAATTAACTCCGTACCCTGCCCCCATGATCGTGTTGAACCCAATCTATGGATGAACGTCTCTATATAATCGAATGCAGACTGATATCGCAAAACCATGAGAGATGAGGTTGAGCTCCCTGAAGCAAACGACTCATCCTAATGATACGCATCTTTGAAACGTCAAAACCTCGTAAGAAAATGGGATGGGACCCGTATTAAGAAGAGTCTTCATTGTGATGGATCATCCAGGTGAGCAGATCGACCTTGGTTGCAACCGCGAGGGGCCTCATCATTCCATGCTCGTCCCTCTCAGTGACAATGGCGGCGCTGTTCCATTCAAAGAAACGGTTGAGGACGCTCAGAGGAGTGTCCATAGTAATTTCCATGAACTTGCGATTTTTGGCTTGTGGCCGTAGGACATCAGCTCCGTTCTGTTGGTCGCCACTGAGCTTGGATTCTGCCAGACCGAGGTCCCTAGGGTCGGTGACGACCTCTGAGATCTTGCCGAAGTCGAACATGACATCTGCCACCAAGCTCTTCTTCGTAGCGCGTCCGTGCGTCAGCCGACTGAGGACATTTCCCAAAGTGACCAGTCCAACAAGCTTCTTTCCAGAGGGTGCAAGGACGGGAAGTTGATCGAATCCTCTATCGCGCATAATCTCGATAGCATTCTCACATGGGATGTTGGACCGGACGGTTGTGATGGGCTTCAGTCTCAAGGATTTAACCTTCGCTCCAGCGAACTTATCCTTTGGTGCCTGTGGTTTCACACTCTGCGATACCAATGTAGTTTCGGATGATAACGAGGGCAGCAGATCATTTGCGGCAAGCCAGTCGTCGTCGGCAAACTATGACCTGTCAGATTTGACCAATAGAAATAGCCAGGGGCTAGATTGATACCTTTGTGAGATAACTCCTGATGCTATCAGGCAGAATCACAACCACTACATCGTCTTTGCTGAAGGTGTGATCTTTTGCGGCCTGTACCAGTGCTGAGATTGCGCTTCCACTGCTCCCACCAACAAGAAGACCTTCCTCGGCGATCAATCGCCGAGCGTATTCGAATGACTCCCTGTCCCCAGTTTTGTACCACTTGTCCACGACGTTCTGGTCAAGCACTTGCGGAATGAAATCATACCCGATACCTTCAACCTTATAGGGCTCATTTTCATGCTCCTTGTTCAGATCGGCAGGAACAGCCAGGATAGAACCGTGGGGATCAGCCGCAATGACTTTCACCTTGGGGTTGTGCTTCTTCAGGCCTCGGGCCAGCCCGGTGATAGTGCCACCGGTACCCGCACCTGCGACGATAGCACTGATCTTGCCGTTAGTCTGAGTCCAGACCTCTTCCGCAGTGCCGAGCTCGTGCGCCAATGGATTGTTCACGTTTCCGTATTGGTCTAGGATATGCGCATTGGGGATCTCCTTCTCGAGACGTTTGGCAACGCCGATATGGGATTCGGGGGAGTCGTAGGCAGCCTCGTTAGGCGTACGGATAATGGTAGCGTTCAAAGCCCGTAGTACAGACACTTTCTCAGCGGACATCTTCTCGGGAAGAGTGATAATAGTCTTGTAGCCTTTGAGAATTTATGAGAATCGTAATCTACCAACAAGGACCGAGGGGAGAAGGACCAACCTTTGACGGCTGCAACAAGAGCTAATCCAATACCGCTGAGGACAACGCGAAATGTTAGAGCATGGTCTCAACTATCACGGAGGTAAAAATAAGATAATGAAACGGCGCAACTAACGTGTTACCACTGGTAGGTTCAATCAGGGTATCACCAGGCTTGATGCGGCCCGATCTCTCCGCCTCTTCGATCATGCGCAGGGCGATTCTGTCCTTCACGCTACCTCCGGCATTGAAGTATTCCAACTTCGCATATACAGTCGCTTCAATTCCAAGACTCTGTGGTATGCGATTTAAGCGCACAAGTGGAGTATTGCCGATGTGTTGAGTGATCGCATCAAGGGCCACTGGAGGGACGGCCGGGGACGTTTTGGACGACATTGTATGAGCGATAGGCCCCAGGAAGGCCAGAGAAAAACCAGTATATCAGGCCTCAATTAGTTCAAGTGAGAGAAGTTTATGAGAAGGCAAAACAAGCTGTATTTGATTGAATTCCGAATTGAGAATGAGGAAAAGCAGATGTGCGCAAGATGAGGAAAAAATCGCGTAACAAGAAATCTCCCCCTCCCGACAATAGCCGCCTGTCGCCGCCTCCGGCGATGTTTTAGGATTATGGTGTTATCAGCTTTTAGTCTACTCCGTACGGGAATAAGAAATGATGGTAGATTCATAGAGAAGTATCATTTATATAGATTTTTGACTCAGCCTTAAGTCCAGAAATCCATGGAAAAAGTGCATTATTCGTTATGCGCTATTCAAGGATTCTCAATTACGACGTGTACGTAAAGGCCCCGTAGGCAGGATATCGTTGAAGTTTTTATTCGGAGAATGAAGCTCGTAGGATTTGGTTCAGAGCTTGAGATGTCCGATGATAGCGTTGATGTACCTACCACCAGCCATACCCCGTACAGTGGTAGATACGGGGACTCGGGGAGAGTTGGTTCCTTACCGGACCTTGGGGGCCCTGAGTGCATGACCTAACAGCACGCAAAGATTCCACCCAATCGGGGTAGCTACGATTTCTGGTAGTACCTACTTACGGAGCAGTACTACTTCTCCAAATAGCCTGATCTATTCATGTATCCAGATTATTCTAGACCCTATAAAAATTCGTAGAGTTCTAGCAATAATAATGATCGTCCGGGCGCTGTCGATTGCCATATGTGAATGCGGCCCCTCCAGATGATCTACTATTGCATTTCAGGGAGCCAACGGGCCCGTCAACAGCAGCGTCCTGAATTGGATTGTAGCAATTCTACGGAGTAGATGGGACACGATATATTGAATCATGCTCTCCCTATGCATGACTCTGGCATTCTTGACAAGATAATCTACCAGGATGATGTCAGTTGGAATACCACACCTCCAAGTCCTTGCCACAGTCCGGGTACTCAGTTCGTAGGGAGTACGCTGCTAAGGGAGCCTAAGACAGTGTGTCGATGCAACGAACTGTACGGAGTATGCTTCTGAGACAGTTCCATCATTAAAGTAATAATGAAACTTCCCCTGGTAATTTTCATGACTTGAATACCCAAGGGTAAAGGGACTACTCCGTACGTACCGTCGTGTCTAGATGGACGAAGATTGATCTCGGATTCTTAGACGGTAAATAGTCCGTACTCGAAGTAGATAAATAATACAAGGATGATGGAATGGACCAAGTTGCAGTGGCTGTGCAAGATATATCCACATTCCACTTCTTCCCCACTGGAGACTAGCCCCGGTGTCTAATTAATCTCTTCCAGGTACCAAATAGTGACCATCCATGGTACAGGCACTTAGGTTCTATCTACTTGGGTACTGGTATAAATAGTGCAGAGCACAGGGGCTATTCATCATAAAAATAACAAGATTTCGTAGGATTCATCTGGTATATGCTATGTGGCTTCGAAAGACACTCTTGTTATCTTCTGTTACAGCAGCTTGCATGGGTAACTCGTTATGAATAGTGCCGAAACCTAATAGCATCAGTAGTTATTACTATTGAACGACGAAAAACAACTCAACAACCCCTTTTCCAGCCAAGAGAAAAGAAGTACTCCGTAAACAATCCAGCAATGAGATGCCTGGTCTAAGCCTTTGAGGTCGATAGCTTCATTTGCCAAGCCCTCTTAGCTGCTCTGAAATGCCAGCAGTTGGGTTGTCCTCCGTAAATCAAAATGAAACTTGATACCCACTTACTCCTGCTGCCATACCGAGCATCGTCAATAGGTAATTTTTGTTCTCTCTCTGGCCAGTCAAAGCCCAGCCACTGTGGTTAGTTAGTTACCTAGGTACTCCGTGTTTGTCTATCAACGAGAGGACGAAAACCCTGCTGTAACGCCACAACGCCAGCTCACCCTCAGCTCTGTTTTGGCTTATTTTCAATAATTCCATCCCGAGGTCGTCAAAAACATTTATTTTCGTAAACCTTTCTTTATATATACTATCTTCGAGTTGATTGCGTGTGAGGGTCACTGCGAAGGACCATTTTCTGTCAGGGACACTCCCTAGCTTGAGCGTTACCATAAATCTACCATTGGAACACTAATTTCAACCTATGTTGACAGCCATTTACTTTGCTTGAAGCGCCCAATTCAACCTCACCTGCTTCGTTTTCCGTATTTTCTCTCCTTCTTGTTTACCTGTCCTCACTTCACTCCATCCGTCATACAGATCAAGCAAGCAAAGAATAGCGCTCACTCTTGGGAGAATCGTTTGGTTCGCAAAGTGATTGAGAAATTCCCCTTTTGAAATTGCTTCAGAGAAAGCGAGCGTGGGCTTCCGTGCATCAGCATGGGCGCCAATACGAGATCCTCATTCCAGAATGAACGGGTACAGCAAGATGTAAATAACGGAGACCTGAGGTCGGGGCATTTCCAACCAGCAGGGTCATCGCAGGATCAGTCCATACTTCCTACGCATAACGAGAAGAGTGCTCGCCGCCATGGAATATTTCGAGTTGACACCGCTGGCGAGAGTGGCCGCAGTGGGTTTCATCCAGTCCACTTTTTCGCGGTCTGCTTCAAAAGCACCTGTACACTTTCGATGCTGGTGAACATCCTTTGGCCTTTCGTCCCGGCCGCTATTGCCATACACTTCGCTCGGAAGGATCTTCACATTTGGATTTTCGCTTTGAACTATGTTGCCATGGTCCCTTCAGCAAACTTGCTCGGCTTCGCAGGCGGAGAGTTGGCAAAGAAGCTGCCCAAAGTTCTCGGAGTACTGTTGGAAACAACACTGAGTTCTGTCGTGGAGATCGTACTCTTCATGGTTTTGATCCACAATGATGAAGGGGGAAACCTGATCCCAGTCATCCAGGCCGCTATCCTAGGCTCGATTCTTGCGAATTTGTTGCTTTGCTTGGGGTTGTGCTTCTTCTTTGGAGGTATCAGACGCCATGAACAGTCGTTTCATGAAGCTGTAAGTGAGGTCGGGTCGGGGCTTCTGCTCGTTGCAGGTTTTGGTCTGTTAATTCCGAGCGCCTTCTACGCGGCCCTAAGCTCGAGTTCAACCAAAGCGATCATCACTCAACAAGATTTGGATCATTCCACTTTGGTAATCAGTCGATCTACCTCTGTTATTCTTCTCGTCGCCTTTATTATGTAAGCCCCTCCGTTCTTGGGCTGCCTTTAAGGATCGAGTCCACTCACGCAGTTGCACAGGTTCCTGTTCTATAATCTGCATAGTCATCACAGTATTTTCGATGAAGTCCTTGAGAATGACGAGCAGCGCGACGAGGATCGAGAGGAAGAATTGCAGCGCACGAAGCTCACTCTGACCGAGTGTCTAGTAGCTATAGCATTTTCACTCACGTTCGTATGCATGTCAGCAGTCTTCTTGGTTGAAGAGATCGAGCACATTGTTGAAACAGGGGTTTCGGATAACTTTATGGGTCTGATCTTGGTTCCTCTGGTCGAGAAAGCAGCAGAGCATCTGACCGCTATTGACGAAGCCTGGTGAGTGCGACCTGGAGATGAATTCAGCTGCGTCTCCGCCAAATTAACATCTGTTAGGGACAATCAAATCAATTTCGCACTCTTCCACTGCCTCGGCCCTTCAATCCAGACAGCTTTGTTGAACGCGCCCCTGGCAGTCATTGTAGGCTGGTGCCTTGATAAAGACATGGGTCTCAACTTCGAAATCTTTATGATCGTCCTCGTCGTCCTGTCAATCTTGGTGGTTGGTAATTTCTTGCGCGATGGAAAGTCCAACTACCTTGAGGGAGGTCTCTGCGTCCTTGTGTATGTCATTATTGCTGTTACAACTTGGTATTATCCCAAGGTGGAAGGCGAGTCGGGCGGCCACTCGGGCCATGCCGAATAATTTATTCAGTCGCGGACGTCTTTTGGCATCTGTTTCATTGTTCTTTTCAATGCTATACCGTTTTGAGTAATATGTTTTAGCAGATGAGCATGATTGGAGTTGCGGGATTGTAATAGATGCTTTTTGTAGCTTTGGATTATTCGACTGATTGTTGGAACGACAGTTCAATGCAATTAATAGCTCTGGTGTCGTACTTGATTATGAGAGATCCGCAAGGAAGTCGAAAGAATAAACTATGTTATCATTAAGGAAAACCAATATGCAGTCTACCACAAGATTGTCCTGGAAGTTGTTTCGTAGGGTGGAAGTACAACCATGGTACGGAGGTACTTAGGAGTGAAGCTTAAGCGCGATTCCACGACGGTTCGCTCTTCCGCACCCAAGCATATCAAAACAATGGAAAAGGAGACCGCAGTCAGTCCAGCGGACAGAGTTATTGGCGCTCTCAAAGATCGCAAACTTCCAATCAATCGGAATGAGGTCGAGTCGGCTTTGATCGATAACAACAAGAATGTTGAGAACATTCAATGGGTGGAGGAGCACCTCGGACCTGACACGCTGCTTTCGCAGGAGGAGCTTACACTGTACGGTTCCCATTCCTCACCCCGTTGGATTCTAATTCTCTCTATTTTGAAGCGATAGGCAATTGTTGCTAATTGTATCTTCTAAAGACTCACAACATTGGAGAATTCGGGCGCCTTGCAAAACATCATATCCGATCCAGATCTTGCCGCGACACGACCATTCTTGGACGAAGACCTTCACAGTGCGATCGAATCATTGAAGACTTGCACCTCCGCGATCCAAGCACAGACGAAGATACTAAACTCACAATTCGAAATTCTGAATAGACAGTCGGGTCTGCAAGAACAACGAAGGATTCGACAGCAAAGAGACATAGAACGGCTACATCAAAAGCATGAAAGCGGAAGGCAACATATCGCAGCTTCGGTAACAAACCAATATGTGGAGTATTGTTGAACGATTCAGGACTGACGTTTCCCAAGTCTAGTGACCTTGCACGTGAGCTAGAAGCGAGCCTGAAAACCGAATTGGAGAGAGTAACGAACGATGGCAGAAAGATCCTGTCTGTCCTGGCAGTCAGGGTAAAGGATGATGACAGGATAATTGCAGATCTGGAGCAAAGCGTTTCAGGAATACAAGTCACTACCGATGATACCTCTATAACCAAGAGAGCATCCGAACTGGGTTCACTACTTGCGGAATACGTGGCGGACGAGATACACTGCCGCCTCGACAGACTGTATCTAGAAAGTGTCAAAGTGGGCCGGGCAGATACGGCTGACAGAGCAACAGAAACGGAAGAGGAGGCTTTGATGACGCTGGGTGATGAACTAGAGTCCTTGTACCCAGAGATTGACATATTAGCCGAGATGTCCACAAGGCAGTTATTCAACGAGCCCATACTACGTGAACTTCAGAATGTCCATGGTCAGCTGCGAATGGCCTCCCACAAAAGGCTTGAAAATGTTGGTGGACTGTTCGTCGGAATCTGTCCACGATTCAATGGCTGACCATCTCATAGATCCTGGATACCATCGTTGGCATGACGTCGTCTATCGGGAGCCTTGGGGAGCTCCTGCAGAGTCGCGAATCATATTGCGCGACTCTAGAGGCTCTTACAGCTGCCTACAGGACGGAAATAGGCAATCAGTTTTCCGAAAAGCCTTCTTCAAGGCGAGAGACATTGAGTATGAGGAGGCGTTCTACTCCGTTGCTATCCATCCCTACCGCTCCAGAGAAGCGCATGGATTCTTCAGATTTCCAGGCCATCGCGGGCGTTCTGCGCCGCATTGGTCTGTCGGTGGAGTCCGTGTTCCAAGTAGAGGAGCAAGGAGGAAAAGATGATTGCGGCGAAAATGCTCTCTTTGACAAGAAACAGCACATTGTTGAGTGCCTACGCAATATTAGCGTCGGTGCCAAGTTACCCTTGGTGGCTGGATTGATCCCAAGTGACCAAGCTTCTCAACTTCTTGCATCTGCCCTGAGCGAACATTCTCGATTTAAGACCTCGCTTTTGGATGCGGAACAAGACCAGAAGCTCAGTGAGCTCGAGTCACAATTGAGTGGACTTCAGAAGGGGATCGAACGGCTCAACTTGGACGTACTCTACCAACGTGACAGGAGCCAAGAAAAGTTCATGGAAAAGTGGGCATAGCGAGGGAGCCTTGCGCTTATGATCGTGCTTAGACTTTTAAACTCCCTTCTCGTGCCGTCCTCGGAAGGAGTGAGCCTAGCAGGACGTAGCGGCGAATTCCATATGCCTCTTCAGCTCTGTGGTTACTTGTCCACATGAACGAAGGGATCAGGCATCAATCCTTCAAGGATGCTGAGAATCCTGCGACCATGTTGGTGGCGCGGCGATTTGATACGCATAAGTGTACGGAGTAGTATATGGTCTTGAGTTCCAGACTCTGTTGGATTGATGCTTGGACTGGCGATTGCAACTTCCAACACTTCACAACGAATTTGATTTGACAGGATGGATGTGGCTGGTGCTCTACCATCTGCGCCACATCCCCTTCAGCTCAACAACATGATCCATGATATCACCAACATCTTTGATCTACGAAGTAGTTCAATGGCTGATCAAATCTGTAAGGCATTGTTGTGAAAATACAATGGAACTAGCAATAGACCAGGGGAACAGAGGTTGCCTGGAATTACATCACTATCCACAAGGGGACAGCCACTCGTCTGCAGGAACCCTTGTAAGTTGTCTAGCCGCAGGACCTGCAGCAGGAGGCTCTTTAGGGAAGAAACAAGGCCAAATCTCGATATCTTTGTTGGATTCGGAAATCTGTACGAAATTTGTTGCAGCTTCTTTCGTCATCTGCCTCTAGTCACTATTCATTTTCATTGCTTTCTTCGCTTAGTCTTGATGTTTTCAACCTGTTCGGCTGACTCCAACTGCGCCCCTGTGACCTGAACCAGCCACACCTCATTGTCTCTCTTTACGAGGGTTTACCAGGAACCCTCAAAACTGCTTGACGAGGCTATGGACGATGGCCAGGAATTGTGAGCGACTTAGAAAACAGTCATCGAATAGACTCGCCTTAGGCTGCAGCCGTAGGCTAGCCCGCATATGTGCCTGGAAGACTCCAAGGGTTCTTCCGCCGCATGATCTAGCCTGCTCTTACAAGTTTTCGTCATTTGTGGTTGAAATACTTATAAGTATCTCAGTCCTCAGGCTTCAAGATGCCCGATGGTTCTCATCTCTCCGTAGAACAATAAAAGGAACCGCTTTTATGTGTCTTCATGTTCAATAAACCCGAGGATCCTTTGTTGGTTCTCCTTACATTTTCCCTCTTCCTTTGAAAATCAGGTGCTTTGAACTCATGACTCCGGCCACATGTCTTTCATCGATGACAATGCCGTTTCGCATCTTCGCTTGTCTTGCAACTGCAAAATAGCAAAGTGCTCATCGTCTTTGTCTGTTACAAGAATGTGCAACTTTTGTTCATTGTTAGCCCTTCCTTCGAGCAAGATACTCCCTCGATACGATCATAGCATTTGGCGCGCATATCTGATCCTATATATCAAGGCTCAACTTCATTCTGGGTTGACAGTTCGCCTGAGAAGTTATCAAATACCCATTCCTCATCACAAGGACTTTGGGAGCCCTTCAACTCAATACTGCGGCGGAGGTTAGAAGGAATGTGCTTGATAGAGAAGTACACTGACGTATATCCAATGGAAATTCGAACGAGGAAAGTGATCCACAGATGCTTGTTCAGCGACAGCAGGGGAACTTGCAACCGCGCTCGAGTGTATGATCGCGGCGAATTCTACCACGTTAGACAGGCCCAGCCGAGAGGTCCCAGAAGAATGGCTTCTCCGAGGATCAGAACCATCGCACCCAGGAACCTCAGTGAGACAAGGTGGCAGGAGGAACATAGACATCCTTCGCCGACGGGGAGATCATCACAAGCTCGAAGCCGGTCATTTTCGTTCCGAATCCCGATTTTCAGAAGGTCTTCTGAGCCGAGTGACAGAGAGATCTTGCACGAGCGCCGCGGCCGTCAGAGATCACCTCGTCCCATTATTGTCGACTTCCCAGAGGTCGAGGAGCGGACACCGCGCAACGAGCGGCCAGATTCGGCCCGAATCCGATGCATTTCACCACGGACAGGAAGATCTCCGATCTCGATCGAGAGGGAGCAAGCAAATGACGCTGTTGAAATACCTCGCCAGGCTCGACCAACACAACGGTCACGAGAGCAACGACCTCTCCGGGAACGAACACCTGTTACTGAACGTGAGCCGGTGCAACGGAGACTACGCCGAGGTCTAAACTGTGTAGTTGACATTCACAATGACCCGGCTGCATCGCAAGACAGAGAGCGCCGGGGTGCAGAACCTCGACAAGTTCGTTTCTCCAGCGACGTGGAATATGAAACGAACGTAAACAGCATCAGGGCGCGTAATCGTTCTGCTGCATTTCATCGAGGAGAATCTATCGACGCAAGAGCGGCAACTCATCCAGCCTATCCAGACAGCAACGGTTTTGCAAGAGACGCCAATAACACGAGCAATGGGGCGAGCCATTCGAGAGATAGCAGTCCACACCCACGAGTTCATTCTCCTTATCCCGGAAGGGTGAGGCAGCGGCATCAGGAGACCAACCGCCACCGTCCGCGAATCATTCAAGACGGTACACGTATCATCTCAGAAGCAGGCGAGCGCATTTTAGCAGAGGGCCGGGAACGCCACCAACGTGCGAATCCAATGCGTGATGTCGCGTTGCGCACACATCGAAGAGCATCTAACGATAGGTCTAGTCGTTTGCGATTCTTCCATTCGGGCGAGGAAAGCAAAGACGATCGGCGTCATAACGGGCGCTGGTTCTGAGATGGGAGCATTGAGCGCCTGCCTGTAACAGTCGCAGGCATACTATTTCCAGTCTTGAGTTTCCGATTGGTGTGAAGAAAGGTTGGGCGTTACTTAGGAGTCTCGTGCACCTTTTAAGCTTTTTTAAACATGTTCATGTACATGATAGATGATGCCAACATCGAAATGACATAGAAATTTGCAATCTCTTTTTGCGAAATTCTCTCAAAGCAAATCACTTGCTGAGCGATCAAAGTGTAATCGGTGAAGTTGATAAAGAGGTAGTCCGTAGAGTGATAAACAAAGGATCATTACCCCAGCTTGCACGCCCCACATGGCCTTTTGTCATGCATGCATGCATATGTCATAGACTCGTAGAGGGTTGTTATAAAAGCACAATTCACAAAAACCACTCAAAACGCTTCTGGGAAACCATATGCTTAAATAACTTGTTGGGATGGTGGACTGTGGATGAGCTGGCACGGGGAAAAGCCGGGCGAAATAATGTCCGATAGTTTCATTCCACCCTGAGTTTGGGCTGCTGACCTTTCTGACTATTGACCATCTCCTTTTCTAGTCAACCTTTATCAGAAAGACCAAGTCACAGAGATGATGATCTTTATAATGTGATACTAATCGGTAGCGAGCTTTCTTCATTTATCCTTAATCTCCACCCTGCCTCGGCATCCTCCGTCCCCTTTATCATCTTTGCAGTCCAAGACATACTACTTTTTTTTCCCCGGGTGAGTAGCTTTGGTACACTGACCATTCATAAATCGAATACTGACTTTCCGGCTTTTTAAGGCTTCAGACTCTACGATCGCGCCTTTTGCCATTTATCCAACGACCTTGTCGATGTCTCGGTCAACATAGTGCTTTTGCGGGCAAGCGTTACTACCTCCTCGTGCCGTGATAGTCATATGCGTTTGTTCTCCAGCAAGTTGACCTTTCACCGCTGTTAACTGTTCGTCCTACGGTCAGACGCTAAAAGGCTCGACTTAATCCGACTTTGCACGCCGGGCTCGGTCCCACAATGGTACTCTTACCAGAGGCGCTCATAATCACCTGCAGCTTTCAGGGTTGTCTCCAGAACCGCCACCCTCACTCTGTCAACTGACTGTGGCTGCCATAATGAACGGATATCGCACCCACGGTGAGGGAGTTCAAGTGACTCCTGACTCAAATGCGCAAACAGACTCGAATTTGTCGAAGGGAGAAGGTGAGATGGGGTTCGGTCATGCTGGCGAAGCCTTCGACATCTTGCCGGCTACGGCTCTCGAGCTACTGTGTGTCAATGTCGAATTTCTCGCCAGGCCCAGTGTTGGCAAAGTCGTCGAGCCTGTTCTGGCTGCGGGCTCCGCGCCGGCCGCCATGACACGCAGCGACAGCTTATCCAGCGGAGAAGCCACGCCTACCAGGATCATCGAACTACACTGCTCTCCAATCAGTCATGAAGAGAGTGCTCGGGATCGCATTCAGCAGAGCATGTTGTCCAAGAGGTTCCTCTCGAAGAGAGAACCACCTATCAGCCTGCGCGACTACTTACTGCGACTCCATCGGTATTGCCCGATGTCTACAGCTGTGTACCTCGCTACAAGCATCTACATCACAAGATTAGCCACGGTGGACAGAGTGATATCTGTGAATGGCAAAAATATGCACCGTCTGGTGCTGGCTGGCCTTCGAGTGGCCATGAAAGCGCTCGAAGACCTCAGCTATCCCCACAGCCGCGTTGCCAAGGTTGGGGGAGTGAGCGAGCGGGAGCTCTCCAGGCTGGAAATCAGCTTTTGTTTTCTGACGGACTTCGAGCTACGGGTTGATGCTCAGATGTTGGCTGATCAAGCACAATCTCTTCGAAGCAGCATGGATCTGGTTCTCACAGAGATGGCTTAGCTGAGTTCGGCATTTTCCCTTCATCGTTAGGAGATCTTATTCCATGAATGAGCTAGAGGTTTTTTGGAGCTCCCTGGCTAGGGATTTGGAACGTTCGAAAACTTGTTTATAGACTTGCGTACTGAGGAACGACGCCAGTGACCACCCAATGGCTTGTTCTTCGCCTCTCGACAGCTTCCTCGCCGTCTTCATTATCATCTTCTCCATACTCTTGTGCTTTCTTCTCCGGTGAAGAAATGAATCTCATCAGAATAATTACTCATTAGAAAAAAATTCGAAATTTCTACACCGCAATGTGGCTGCCTAAATGACCTTTCCAGTTGAATAATCGCTCGTCAGGCTGTGGTGCACGACATAGCAGATTGACGTTATTTGTAGAAAGGAACAAAAAACAAGAGGGATAGTACGACTATAAGTTTTGACTCAATCAAAGATAAAATATATCATCCTTGGAAACGACCTAAAAGCTATTTAGAATAAGAGGAAAGATTGTCCTTCAAGTTGATTGCGTGTAAATCAATATCGCTAGCGTCCGTAGCGCTGTCGCGCGGTACTTACTCCGATCAGCGCATCCCCGTATTTTTGTGCATTTCCTCCATCCGTTCTTTTTCCCACTCCCCTATCTTTCCTCCCAGACCTCCATAGATTACTATCTCGGAGATTATTGATGAAGTTTTATGGGAATACTTTATAAATATCGCGATGTACCTATAGCCCGAAGTCTGCGGTCGTCATCTCCGAACGCTTCACGCTGTAACGTCCTCGCTACCAGTGTCCTTTCGTTCCTCGAAGTCGGATCGAGTTAAATTTCCCCCTGACGAAACGGCGCCTCAATAACCGCGACAGGAATGTCTTCCGGAACTCCTTCTACGGAACCGCAAAGTAGCGGCAGCTCTGCAGGCATGAGCACGAGCCCTACGTCTATGCCCGCGGGCAAAGGCACAACAACACCTCCGAAGGTCACTCAACAAGATGTCAGTGTTGAACTGAAGAATATGCGGCCTGATCGTAGCCCTCCCAAGGGCTCGATACCGCTGGGGGAAGACATCATGCAGATCGCTCGTATCGGAGAAATCGGGCCCATGCAGAGGTTGTTTGACGAGAAGAAGTTTACTGCCAATTACCAAGATGAGGAAGGGATTACTCCGCTTCATGTGAGTGCAAATTCACCGTTTCTGCTTAATTCGGTCGGCCATTACACTCGGACTTGTACTAATGGCTTCGTCTGGGATCACAGTGGGCCGCGATCAATAATCAATACGCCATGTGCAAGTTCCTGCTGGACAATGGTGCCGACGTTAACGCCAAAGGTGGTGATTCTGTAGCAACACCAGCCATGTGGGCCGCTCAGCGCTGTCACTATTATATAGTTCACCTCCTCCTCCAGCACGGCGCCGATCCTCTTTTGACCGACGTTCAAGGTTACAACATTCTACATCTGGCCACCATTGATGGGAATGCGTTCTTGCTGGTGCTTCTCTTACACCAGGAGATACCAGTGGATGCGATAGATCAGCAGGGTCATACGGGATTGATGTGGGCGGCGTATAAGGGATTTCCTGCCTGCGTCGATTTGTTCCTGCGCTGGGGCGCCAATGTGAACGCTGTCGACGACGGCGGGCTGACCCCCTTACACTGGGCATTGGTCAAAGGGTCATTGCCATGTGTGCAGAAGCTCATAGAGTACGGTGCGGATAGGTTTGCGAAAACCAGAGATGGCAAGTCACCGGCCACGGTGGCCGGTGAGATGAACACGACGCGGGTCTGGTATCGTGCTCTGGATGAGTGCGGTTACGACGTTGATGGAAACACCAAGGTTCTGCCGATGGGGCTCACCTCGTGGGTAGGGAATAAGAACGTGATGTCAAAGTTCTTCTTTTTGTGGCCATTCCTGATGGTTTACGCCGCTGTCTATATCCTCAGCCACATGGTCATCTACGCTGCTATACCTATAATGCTCGTAGCGACATTTGGGCTGCAGTGGGTAGCACAAAAGGCAGCGAGTCAAGCCCCTTCGGAATACAGGGTACTTCAGAAAACGGTATGATCCTCTTGTCGCTGGTTTCCTGCGCCCTGATTCTCATAGTCGATCCTTGGCCTGATAGCTGCTGACGTGTAACCAGCCATATCTGTCAGGTGTCTTTGCGGGAACTTTGTTCTGGGTTGGTGTCACATATATCTTCAGCGTGTTGCCAGGTCGGTATACTTCACCTCGTTACTGCTCCGTACTAACCGTTTACGCCCTTAGCAACCTATTCCACGTCGCCAATTCTGAATGTATTGTTCGCGGTGTTCTATTGCCTCACAACATATTTCTACATCTACTCGATGATTGAAGACCCCGGCTTTGTTCCGAAGACAGGCAGTCGAAACCAGCAAAGAGCCGTGATAAACGAGCTGTTTGAGCAGTGGAAGTTTGACGAGGAGAACTTTTGTGTATTTTGCATGGTTCGCAAGCCGCTGAGAAGCAAGCACTGCAAACGCTGTTCGCGCTGCGTTGCAAAGCATGACCAGTAAGTCCGTCCCATGTGCGCGATTATTCCTAGTCATGAGAGTCCTAACTTGAAATGCAGCCATTGTCCCTGGATTGACAATTGCGTGGGAGCAAATAATCTGCGCCATTTCGTTTTGTACATTATCTGCTTGGAAATCGGGATCATTCTGTTTCTGCAGCTGACATATAAGTGTAAGTATCAGCCGTCTACCCCTGGAACGAAGGCTTGGAATCTGGTTAACCAGGATCAATAGACGTCAACATTCTACCCGCACCTGTGGAACCTGCATGCAACATCATCAATGAAGAACTTTGTGGGTTTGTGCTGCGGGATCCGTTCACTCTTGTTCTGGACCTGTGGATCGCCATCCAGCTGGTCTGGGTTACTATGCTCTGTGCTGTTCAACTCGTCCAAATTTCTCGAAATCAGACGACATACGAGAACATGAGGGGCCATTCGATAGATCGAAGCTACCCAAGCTCTCGTGCCTTTGCCTCGGCCATCACTGCGGGGACGACATCGCTCGAGGCCGCTGGCCTGTCAGCTGCGGGGCAAGGTCCGAACCCCGCGCTCGCAAGGGGTCATTCGCATCGGGGACGGAGACATGGGTGCTTACAGCAGTGGTCTTCTCTGCTCGGCATTGACACGTTTTTCGCCACTGCCCGTGACGGGCTAAGGGACGGGCCCCGCGCTGATCGGCCTAAGAACCCGTTTTCCCGCGGTATCATCGCCAACTGCCGCGACTTCTGGTGCGATCCTGCTCCGTACTTTGGCAAGCGGGAGCCAGGTACTGCGATGCTCGGCGGGGAAATCGTCAACTATAACCAGATGTACGAGGCCCCGATGCGCATGTACAGTGGTGGCGGGTACCGGAGCGTCGCACATGACGATCCGGAGCAGAACGTCTGATCGCGTCACTACTGTGCTTTTGACTTCTTGTATGACTTTAGAGTCTCCGACAGCGGTTTATGAATGTCCGACGAAGCTCTGCATTTTCATGTCTGACGGAGTCTGATGATTATTCGTGGTATAACTTGCTCTTTTTCACCTGTAATTATACTTTGCATAGAGGGCTTGCTTCAGTGGATGTTGACTTGATGAATGTGCGTTGGGTTGCTCTGGACATGCACTTGCCTTAATAATGAATCAGAGATTGGATTAGATGACTAGTGCTCTGTGTGTTCATTTGTCTGCATAGTTAGACAGCATCACTTCCACTGACATTGTGGTGGTGCAACAAAGACTGGGTTCATGGTTATATATGATATGTAGGACAAGAGTAAAGTGCACTGGACATCTCAGCTCGAGTCATTCCCCGTTACAGCCTAATTGCCATGAGATTGTTAACTCGGGTCCTATACTAATCCTACATCCTCTTTTGGACGACTATAAGTACAAAACGACACAAATAGCTAGCTCATTCGTGAAGAGATACTTCCGGAAACCGGAAACCTGACGTATAATTCCCTGTAACGAACCGTACGGGAAACCTTAGGTTCCTTCGCCAATTTACGGAGGCATGACAGTGGAAACCGGAGTAGCAGTGGCACAGGGCTGAAGCCTAAATCCCTCAGCGTTATCAATCTCATCAGATAATTTTAACATGGATAGTCGGTCAGATTCCCTGAGCCCTGACAACCCCTTCCACCGTCCATTGGATCCTTTATCGGATTCTAGTGCAATTCTACATAGTCTTGCACATACTCGCTCTCTATGAGAAAGTACGCAAATGCGATACTACTCTCTCCTCTTTCTCCTGCAACATAATGTACCGTACCTCCTTTTCTCGTCCATAAACTACCACCCGGAGATCCGATGTCGCTGGTATGTTTGCTTTTCTACTTTCTGGTTTCGTGCAAAAGAGTGGAGACGCTAAGATCTTATCTCGGCGCGCGGGATGAATTGAAATTTTCCCGCTCGTTCTGACCTGACTGTTTTTATTGAAAGTGTAAAATTAATTTTCGACTCGATGAGTGGGCGGGAGGGTATTTCCTACTTTATTTTTTCCATGCTGGTTGTACAGTAGAGGTACAGATGTTAGAACACAGCTGTGGGTCGAAGGGTTATTACCCGATGCTTAAGCATGGTCAGGCAACTAACTGTTTGTCACTGTCAGGGAATGGATGAGCAGACTCGGAACGATCACTTCCTAGTCTAGCGGACTTATTCTGCAGAGACCGAATGTGGACTGCGGAAACATCCCTGGAAAAGAAAGTCAAGGACTACCCAGTAAGCCAGTCATATCCGCGCATGTGGGTGAGACCGTGACATGAGAAAATCACGATCATCGTGGCCATCCCGGCTGGGTAAGAATCGCCGAGGATAAACGTAGAGTAGCGTAGAGCGGACTTGGAGCAAGTGGTATGATGGACCTTGTCGCGGCTAGAAGAATATGCCGCGGAAAAGAGTACGAGCCACGACAGGCACTAATTTCTCTGGCTACTGGCAAGTGTCTGGGCAGTGGAGCACCAAAGACAAAGACGAAGACGCAAAGAGGGGCGTCTCAAGGTTATCAATCAACGACCCAATTTCCTATTTCCTAATCAATCAGTAGACTAGTTCGGCGTAGTAAGACCGCACCACGTCGTGTCTTTGACAATTCAATTAGCCATCTGCACTGCATGCAAAAGACAAGCAGCAATTATTTGTACGGACTCGAGGCCCTGCATGGTTACGACTTCCGAGACCCTTTCTGCAGCAGAAACCATGCATATGCAGAACCAATCTGCGACCCATGCCTTCTTCTACCACAATGTCTAAGCACCCATCCTCAACTCCTGACGCGGTAAGCGATGGAGACTGCCGATCCCACGTACACTGACTTGACCGGTTACCTAATATGCTTCTTAGCTTCTCGAGCTTACAGGCTGGTGCCCACAGCCCACAGCCTCAGGAGTAAGTGGGGTCTGCTTTGCTGTAATCAATCAGCGGGGGCCTGGCCTCGAAGAGCACAAAAGCAAAGACTTCTAGTTCGAGTCCCGACTGTGTAACCCTGTTTATACGAGGCCGTTGTATTCCACACACCTACCTTACAAGTTACAGCAGTCCACTACCTAGGTATGAATAAAATTATTCTGGGTTTCAAGCGGTGAGAATTGAGAAGTGAGTAGTCTGAGACTACGAGTCGATAATGATCAAGGAAAAAGAAAACACTTAGGTTGGCCCAAGTCAGCCACCGTTCCACGGGCTAGAGACCATCGGCCAATGGGCGGGCCCATTGGCACACAACCGTGGGATGGCGCCATCAGATAACGCGTGAAAATTTTTATCTGATCAGATTATCGGGCAGGATTCCACGATTCCAATCCGTCATCGCTGGCAGTACACATACGAAGTCCTTTCTACCTCACGGTACGTAGCTCCGTTTCGGACTTGAAGTCGCAGTATGACATCGAATCGTATTTTTCAAAATTGGTTTGATGAAGATTTTGATTCATTTTCTGATAGTACATACGTAAATCATATGTATTCCGACTCTCTATGAAGACATTACAATGCTGAATGAACCAGAACACTTGACTGCGCCAGAATAGTGTATATGATGGTCATAATCACAATTGAAGATCAATAAAAATTCATGACATGAGTACTCCGTCAATGTCGGAGAGTAGGATCGGATATAGTGTCCACGGGTTTCCCTCGTTTCTGCTCCGTCTTCCGGAATTCGTTTCGTGTTGTCAGAGAAATGACCTTGGCATTCGCTTAGCGCAACGCCTCCGAACAGTAACTATGCAACTCGGCTTTTCCTCCACTTTTTCGGCCCCCTTACAGCATGGCTCGTAGCCGGCGGTCCTGCACCGCCGCTCCTTCCAGCTGCTCTCCGAAAATCGATTGGACCATCTCGCCACCACGAACAGCCAGTACCGACAGCAAACTGTCACTAAGGCCATGCGTCCGCTCATTGCAACCTTGAAGCCAGATGCCGGCTTGTGAGCTGACCTTGCTCGGGTCCATCTCAACCCGGTAATCTCGGAGGGGGTTCCATTGATCCTGTCCCGTAGGTCGCAGGTGCTGAATCTTGCTCAGGAGTCGCTCGTGCGCGTTGCGATAGTAGCCCGTAGCCACCATGAGAGCGTCTACTTCCAGCGTTTCTTTGACGTCGTTTGCTGCGCCTTCCGACTCGGGCTTGGATGACTTGAGGTGGATGCGCATCCGGCTCTGAGGGCCATGGTGCTCGATCCGTGTGATCTTGCGTTCTGGGAGGATGCGGTGCTGCCACTGAGTTTCGTCGGGGTTCTTCACCCTCTGCAGGTACATGTCGTTATAGATCTCCTCAATCAATTCCAGGCGCACAACACTGTAGTTGGTAGCCTTGTCGGCGGCCAGAGAGCGCTGGCGTTCTGCGGCGGATTGGCTGTAAAACTTGTCGACTCGTTCGGGATTGAAGATCTCATTCACACTAGACATACGTCAGTAAATGCAAAGCAGGATATGGATTACTTGATTCTCTGCTCACAAAGGCGAGTCGTCACTGGGCCGCATTGCAGAATCCCGCATAATTAGCGTTGTTCTTGAGTTGGGATATCTCTTCTGAAGGTCATGGAAAATCTCCGCAGCACTCTGGCCACTTCCCAGAACGGCAATGTTGTAAGGCTTCGATTTATCCTTCAAAAGGGCCGGCAGCGTTGTGCAGTACTTGGACGAGTGCATGATCCGGGGATCCTGCGGCAATCCAGGAGGCATCTTCGCGGTGCCTCCGATAGCAACAACCACCTTGCGGGCCTTCCTGGCACTGATCTCGCCCGTCTCCACGTTGCGCGACCGAACAGTGAAGAAGTCGACCACCGAGCTGCTGGGATCAGACTTTCCGGGAATCACTTCGACCACCTCTTCCCCGTAAGCCACCACATCCGAAAATTGTTGCGCACACCAACGCATGTAATCCTCGAACTCCAACCGAGCCGGCAGGAAGGTGCTGAGGTTAGTGAAGTGAATCAGACGGCCCTTCTGGTGGAGGTAGTTGAGAAAAGTGAAACAGCTGCGGGGGTCCCGGAGAGTTGCGAGGTCCTTGATGAAGGAGATCTGCATCTTGGAACCGGGGACCAGCATGCCTGAGTGCCACGCAAATTGCTTCTGGCGTTCCAGGAAGCAGATCTTAGGCTGTGCATGAATATTGGGAGCAGACTTGTTCAATCGAGGGTCCAGAGCGTCATGCAAAGCAATGGCAATGGCCAGGGATGCGGGTCCGAACCCAACACACAGAAGATCATGAAGCTCATCCTGAGGTGTTGACCTCAAGCGGGGGGGATCCAAAGAAAGACGCTGCTCGGGTTGCATGTTGCGCACACCGAAGTAGCTCGATTCCGACTTGCGTTCAACAGATTCCATAGATTAAGATCGTACAAGAAAGAAAAGAAAGGAAGACGTAGGTACGTATACTCCGGGGGGATGTCACCACTGAGGCGGGGAAAGAGGCAAAAGGAAGGTATTTTTCCAGGTGGAAGCAAGTCAGGAACTTGCGAAGTGAAGATCTGGAAAATGATCGGAGAGCTGTGGGAGAGCAGCTGATCTAATATAAATAGAGGATCATCAAGGTAACGACGGCCGAAAAAAAGTTATTGAGTTTTGGAGAATATATTGACTGACTGATGGTGGGCAGGCTAGGACGCATAAACATGGTCTAAGTAAATTTCATATGAAATAGCGTCATAAGGTACTTTCGCATGGTTATTTCCTGGTAATTTTCAGAGACAGAAAAATTGAAGAATGACTATTATTATTACACTACTAGACTAGACTAGAAAACTAGACTCTCCCAAGGTACAACGGACCCATCGACATCAGAAAAGCAGGTTGATGCTAGGTGTGGTGCTCTTGACAGCGGGCCCAAATTCGTCCTCGGTTCCACATATC
The DNA here is from genome assembly GCA_012656285.1 of Aspergillus fumigatiaffinis. NCBI lineage: Eukaryota > Fungi > Ascomycota > Eurotiomycetes > Eurotiales > Aspergillaceae > Aspergillus > Aspergillus fumigatiaffinis. The sequence continues at coordinate 81,442 of JAAAPX010000104.1, forward strand.
CTGAGCGGGTTATCGATGGAAAAAGAGTGCTCAATGACTGAAGCAACATGTTAGAAGAAAGATAGGATACGAAATTTTTTCAGAAAACATCTGAAAGCTGCATATCTTATAGATCAATGTGTACTGGCTTGGGAATTGAGTCTTTGCAGCTTTGAGGGCTGGCCTCAGGCAGTTCAAGGTAGCAGACAGTAGTCACAGGAAACATTTGTCGACAGCTGCAGTACCTACTCAAAGAAAAAATACAAATGTGCTCGATGAAGATTCCTACCGTTCTGTACATAAGAAGGAACAAAGGGTACAAAGCAGTACGTACTGGATTGAAAGTGGGATGAATGATGATGGATCCACCAAGATTAGATCCGCATTAGCCCGATGTCGGGAAAAGGCTACGTGGTTCGGACATTTAATCAGCAGTTCTCTTGCAATAGGCCCTAGTCTCAGACGTGTGGGAATCGATCTTCCGTGCTATGGATAGGGACACGGACAATGGACATAGATAGAATGTAACCATCCGATGCGTTGGATAGAGAACGTATGCGCAAATTAGACTTACAACTGGGTATGATATATGGTATGGCATGGCAGTAGGAAGCAATGCATCCATCTGAGGCCAAAGCCACTTCAGCCATTGTAGGTGATTTTCCTTTGCAGCCATGGCGTGGTACCTAAATATACTTTACCCGGTATATACCTAGGCACCTGGAACAGACGGGATATATCGACTACAATTCCATTGTATACAAAGAAAGCATCTGCACATCGTGATGAGGAAGATGCTTAGTAGATTTCCCTCCCACCAAAGAGACAATTGCAGCAAAATCAGCTGACTATTCTTGTCAAAAGGGCTAATAATTACCAGCGATGATCCAGCAATCTCGACAAGAATGTTAGATATCCCCCCACCTTCATGGCATGCATGCCCCGCCTTAACATACTAACAGAATGCAACACCTTACCCTAGGCTTTCAGCCGACGGACAAAGAGGAAATTGGATACTGCCTCAGGTGACTCAAATAAATGCAGGACACCTTCCATGTTTCTTCTAGGGTGGCGCGCTTGACCGGTCGGACGCATGATGAGCTGATGGATGTATCTATTCCATACAAACTCTCACTCTCGGACATAACTGCCGTCTCTTTTGGATTCAACCACTGCTCAAAATCCGAGCCTTCTTACTCTTCTTTGGTCTCGACATCAATAATTCAAATATCGGCTTCGCAGTCCTTCGGAACTTCGCAGCTTTGCTGTCGCTGACTTGTTGTTCTCGTCACCGTCTGTAATTCGAATCTACGTTCATGGAAGGATAACAAGTCCAGCAACATAGGCTTCATCTTATCCTCTCACTTTACAGTTTTCAGACAAGCCCTGGTTTCATGGGAATCGAAACTATTATCTGTCTCTAGCTTCCAAGAAATGCTACAGAGAACCCCGATATCGCAAGGGGCGTTGACACAGTTGAGAGCGTACCCCAACGCCTGAAAGCTTCCGCACGGGCATTCTGTGGGTCGTCGCCGAGTGTCCTTACGAGAAATGCTCTAGATGTAAGGAAGCTATGGAGTTATCGAATGCTGCAGCAGTCATCGGTGACATCCCTAACGCTTGGAGGGTCACGAGAGGACTTGCAGCGATACGGGGCAATTTATAACAATCCTGTGCACGCCACCTGCGGTCCAAGATGTTGCATGGCCTCAAACGAGGCCATTTGATACTCCCGAATTGTATCCGTCGCTTTGATGTTAACGTTCCCAAGCTACTCTCGGACTGAATAGCGAGAGCTCATGCAATTCCTGCACCCGGGGATACTCTTCGGGAGCCTAGCTTGGAAGCTTCAACCGCCTAGGATGACATACACCGACCTCCTTGGGAGCCTGTCGAAGGATTTTGCAGGGAGAGGTCGATACTCTCTACATGGTATGACTACCAGTCTCAGAATTCAAGAATCACTATTCTGAAACGCTTTGACAAACATGATGTTGTTTGCAACGGCTTCAGGCGATCAGGTTGAAGTGGCGTCGCAGCATTGCTAATGCGAGTAACTTTGATTGGAACAGGTCGAAACAGATTCCTTTGCAACATTGGCACAATCATCATTTCTCATAGACGTCTTGATCGATAGTTTACTACTTCAGCTTCTGACTTTTCCACCTGTATGTGCTTGATCTTGGGTAGATTCGCCGGTGATGCATTTTCTCCATACCGCTTTCTCTAAAGCTCTGTGTGCATAGCTGAAGTTTCCGGAAGTACAGCCAAGTGCTTGAGATCTACATGCTCTGTACTGTCCGTCTGCCGACGACACTGGAGTCATATCCGCATTCTGTGAAGACAACAACACCTCGCCGCTGGTTCGGAGGACTTATCCACTGTGGGACTTTTTGAGTTCACGTCTCCCAGTTTAGTCGAAGAGAGTTTTGTCTGAATTTTTTCTGCTTGAGCTGATTAGAGTCACTGGCGTACCACCATCCGATAATTTCGCATTCCACAGTGCCTTTGGGCCGATGCGTCGGGGGCTGGTCGCCAAATAACAAAATCTTCACATCCACTCTGTCATTCCCTCAATAGAGGGTTAAATTCCTGTTGGAATTTTGTTGTTGAGAAACAACATGAAGAAATCGGGGCGCTTAGTGATTGACCTGCGGGATCGATCGCAGGCCGCGGACGCACTGTCTGACCTCAATGCACCGAGACTAAACAAAAGGTCACTTGATGTTGACGATATTGACAACTGGCATCAAGCATAGGGATGATATGCCACTTCCTGCTGCCTACAAGACCCACCAGTCTCCAATGACATCAGTTGAATCGAACATACTGTACGCACTCCACCGTGTGGGAAATTGCAGCGTGGACTGCGGTACACTTGACGGCTTCCAGAAATCCCGCAGGTCAATGACGAAATCAAGGGGAATCAAGGGGTCCTCGGTAATCCCATTGCTCCTCAGAACTATCCCAGCTGGTCGACCCGAAGATGGACAATGCTCCAGACCCCAGTTCCCAATGAGGTAAACCCCGGTATTCATGATGGCACTAGAAACAACATGAAACGAATAAAGGGCGCATCCAGGGAAGTGAACTTAGTTAGCCGGGCATCCCGTGCAGCAGGATAGAATCCAGCGCGATCAGTGCGATGGCGGATGCTAGTAGGACGTATCATATTCAGCCAACGATGAAGGCAGGACGGCGAGTCATGACTACAGATTAACTTAGCTTCGAGGTGTTCGGACGAGGGAGCCGAGATCTAATCCCAGCACCCTGATACAAAGCATCTTCCAAGGAATTCGGCAAGACATGACAAAATTGATCTCTGACGATGAGGATGGTGCAAGGGGTCTTGGCTCGAGAGGCTAGTTGAACGATATTCTAGGTTGCTTAGTCACAGAGATTTTTTGGGGGGTTGGGCTCTAGTGAGGGATGCATGCCCATCCCTCAACTCTCAATAAGTTCAATCAAGGGTCGACGATATTGGCAGTTTTGGTGCAGGTCTTGGCTCTGATTGTCATTGGCCTGACGTTTACAGCCTGCCTGCCGAAGACTTAACATGGAATTGCAGCCAAATATATCATCTCTATATATATATATTTGTCGCAGTAATGAACCAAGTAGGAACTCGGGATATATCTAAATATACACATGGTTGAATTTGTGATATGGTTACGGAGATGTGATGAAGCACAATCATCGTTATTTGCATCAGCATGATAATGATAACCATAGATATGATCATGGACACTGATAAAAGCCTTGAGAGCCTTAACCGGACTGCGCTGATCATCTTGGGGCATTGACCCCCTCATCGGCCAAGGAGACAGAGTTTCAATGGATCGGGATGCAGCATGCGTTGGCGATCATCTGTGGGGGATAAGTCGATAACCCTGTATGTAGGAAAGGTAAGCAAGGGAAGAGAAGGAGGACTCTGACCCAGTGCCAGGTTACTCCAAGTTTATAATCAATACTTGGTATATTCAGTGCGGACCATTGGCAATCGTGGTTGATCGTTTGAGCAAGCAGGATGTGGCAATGATTGACTGTTGGCTCTACGATGATAATGATGTTCCCTCTCAGATGGCGTTGGACGTGTCAAGATCAGTGCTCCGTATCAACGGACCTTGGATAACGATAGAGGGCAAAACACGTGGATAGAGGGGTATCACTGATACCATGGTCTCCAATAGGTACTCGGTGCTCAGTGATGGTCAGGTTTGGTGAGAACTTGCTGCGACTTTCGATAGCTTTGGTGACTATTATATATTTTCTAGCGTAATCAGTTGGCGATGTTGGACTTGGTTATTCCTTGGCCACGTATGGAGTAAGGTTCTCTGGGAGTGAGTGTAAGCCCTTGGAATAGCAGCAAGGTCTTACTATGGACATTGCAGAGCGACTACACCCATAGCCCGATAGAGCACTACATCAAGACAGCATGAGAAACGTAGTAAGATCGCGCCACTGACTCTGCCTAAGATTACCCGTTGCGGTAATCTGAACACAGTGGCAAAGGATTCTGGTAAACAAATAGGTAGGCAGACCGTGTGACGATCGCCTGGATTCGATGGAGGTTAGATAATCTCCAGCACATGCAAGGGAGAAAAGCAAAGAAGTGGCTCCTGTCTACTGGGATCATGCCTAAGATAATCATCATCCCTGTAATCCAAAACCCGTGTAGACACCACCCCCCGCGTGTCCGTCTTATCACCATTATCGATAGGAAGGAGCAGGGACCATAATTGAGGTCATTATTGTCATCATTCTCCGGTATCAGCCCTGATACCGTGTAGATCAAGGGGACTTTATCGAGCTCTTTTGAGAATAATCAAAATAGAAACCCATCATTTGCGGGATTTAGCCTGTTTCCACCATAGAAATTTCCATTCGAGAATAAGAATCACATCGAAAGTATCTAGTAAAAAGCTAGTGGTTGTTGTTGACTGAGGTATCCAGGCAAGTAGGTTGTTGTCGTCGTGTTGTTGTTGTTACGGTATTGTATCGTATGATCCACGGAACCCTTGGGGCGGGGAGGGGGATACGCGTGACGCTCCCGGCGCTAAACCCCAAACGGGCAGACAGTCAACAACAAAGACGCGCTGCGCGTGCGAAACCAAAAACATCGAGTCCCGCCTGAGGATTGGCTGGAGATGGGGGGCGAATCCCCCAGTAGATACTCCATCCTCTCACAAGTCAATCCTACGGACTGACGGAGTCTGACGATTGACGGTGCCTGGCATAGGCTCACGTAACTGAAACTTTTTTTCACCTCCCCTTAAACTCTCTATCCTCAATATAACAACAACCTACCGAGCTCTGGTCGTCCAGAACAAAAGATCTCAACTACTGTCGTTGGACTCATCCAAAAGGAAGGAGGAACCCACAGCCTTTTTAACCCACTATATCAGATCCTCCCCGTTCTTCCCCCTCCCTTCGGATGATTTATTGGGCTTTGACTCTGCATACCGCAACTTCCGTCTATCGTCCAGTGCCCACCCCTCCGTTTATCGACTCCATCAGCTCATCCCTTCCTTTGCGACCCCCTCTCTTCCGACCAGTCGGCCTTTGACTTGCCTTCGCGTGGCTGTCTGGAAGCTCTAGTCTGGCGTCGTTTACTTCTTCGGGACGCTCCCAATAATCTCTCGACCCCTTGTGCGCCCTGCTCGTCTGATTTAAAGAGGGAGCCATTCAACGTTTAAAGGAGGAAAGGGAGACTCAAGGGACGAACCATATTGCTGCTGTCAAGTCCCCTTCAATCAGTCAAACCCGCCCTTTCGTCGTCTTGAACTCTTCGCATATTCTCGCGCCCTTGGGTATTCGTCATTGCCGTGCATTACTCGCGTCAGAAACTCATTCGCGCCTGTGCCTCTCGCCAGTCGCTCTTGCGCCTGTTCGCGTCGCGCTTGCTTCTCTGACGTCCTGTTGTTATTCCAAAACATTCCTTTGTCCATTGGTTGCGCTCCGAAAAGCTCCAGGAAAATAGAACCGCCATACCACCGAGTGTTTCAGGCGTGTGGTCCCAGTGCTACAGCGGGCACAAAGGAGGCTCAACACTCTTTCCGTGCCTTTTTGGTTCTCCTACTGGCACACTTCCCTTGGGTTTGAATGGGAGATTGCCAAGGACTTTCGGACTTGGTGCTCGCCATGAGTTGGTGAAGTGCCACCCGTCATTTGTTTCGCATTGTTGATACCGTTTGTCCCGCTTTGAAACAATAGCTGTTGTTTGCTTCGCCCCCAAGTCTCACAGCATTCCACTGCTGTCAACTCGTTTCGCTTTCTTCAAGTCAGACGCGAGGACAACAGCACCGCCACCGGCGCTCTCTCCTCCCATTGCTTTGTTGTTGTGAACGCCAGTCGCGGCCTGGTTTCAGCCTTTGTGGTGATTGCTCCTTTCATTGCGGCATCATCACCATCACAACTATTCATAGCGTATCTCGCCTTTCCTCATTTACAGCAACTTACGCTATCAATTAAGCACGATCCAGTTGTTGCCGATATTTTCCAATATGGTAGCAACATTCTCACCGCATCGCGATGCGGGCGGCACACTGCACTTGCCCTCACACTCAGGGATCCATCACGTTGATGCAAGCTCCGCAATCAGACAGTTGCGACGGTCACTATCGCGATCCCCTTCGAAGAGCTCCAATTTTACAATTCTCGCGTCTCGGAGCCACTCGCCATCGAAAAGCACGCCATTTATCTCGTCTCCTCTCTCACCATCGCGACGATCTACACAGAACAACTTTGTACTCTTCCCCAGTACATCCCATCCATCTCCGTTCGCTCTTCCGTACCCACCCAGCGCCAAAATCACAAGACCTGTCATGCGGCGGGCGCGAACATCACCGCGAAGTCCCGTCAAGCGCGCCCTCAACATCTCAACAGACCAAGGGAATGCCAAGCCTGCGCAGCCGGTTCCAATCCTGGCATTATCGCCAGTCGGCGCGGAGAACACACCTGCGACTCCAGCGCTTGACTTACAGTCTAATGACAATGTCTCTGAAGGCACGGGCTTGAACGAGGCTTCGACTTGCGCAGAGAGCACGCCTGCACCGCGGCCGACACTGTCGAGGATCGAGAAACGACGCAGTGGAACTTTTGGTTCATTTGCTGCCGTAAGCCCGTTAAAACGTAGTGACGGTATTATGAACCTCGACCGAGCATCACGAGGCAGTCCCTCGGCCAAGAGGCGAAGTGTTCACGCCGCCAACTACCCCGGCGAATTCAGTATCTTCGACAACGAGGGCCCTCCCCCCAGCACTGTTGAAGATTTTGCTGCAGAAACTCCAGCTGTCACTGATACGCCATCTTTTCCTTCACCTGTTCCGCCTTTCGGGAGCCCGTTCAACACGATTCCCAAACGTTCTTCATCTCTCCGTCGATCGACACTACAACAACGCCAAACCGACCGCTCTCTTTTCTCCCGACCCAGAAATATAGGCGACACAGCGGAGATGACGGATCCAGGTTCTCCCATGACCGTCCGGCCGCGCATGTCTCTGGATGGTAACCTCTTCCAGCCGAGTCGCGAGGGTCTCTTCTCTCCGCGACCTGCACCAGTCAGCCCACTCTTCTCATCACATGGCGCCGCGGGTGCAGGACAGGTGCGTCCTGCAGCGCATCCTCTTTCCAGAACTATTACACAGTCCTCGTCCAATTCAAGTTTGGCAGACGACTCGCCTACCCATGAGCCCATGCATAAGTCCGAGCGGCCGCGTGGCGTCTTCGATTTCTCCAAATCTCTTCCTGCGGGTGCGACTCGACCTGGTGCCGTACGACACCTAAATCGTGAGGACTCGACATCCTCCGTCGACTCGTTTGCGACACCGGAGAATTACAAGCTGGTCAAGCCTCTGCCGGCCGCATTCATGTCAACGGGTCTAATCTCGAAGAAGAATCGTAATGCAGAAGATCACCAGACCATGCTCGGTTTCAACAAGAACATGCCTGATACCCCCTGCAAGCGACCCATCAATCTGTTCCCCACGGGGCAGAAGCCGATGCCCGAGTGGGAACGCCCTCGATTGATGCCACAAGCAGATGTCGTGCCATCCCCCTCCCCGTCCAATCCCCCCAGCGCGCGTCCCACGTCGGCATCTTTCGCACGGGGCATGGGTATCTTTGGGAACTCATTTAACAAGCCAGACCTCTCGCGTCGAGGCAGCTTCGTGAGCGTGGACGGTGATGAGCTGACACAGTCTCAGTCACCTTGCGCTCAGCCGGACAGTCAGCCATTGAGTGAATATGATCTTCCACCGACTCCAACGAAGCAAACTTTCTTCCCCTCTCGAACCTATCCGCCGGCCACGCAGCAGATTGCATCCTTGGAACGACTATCCGAAGCACTCGGAAACAACTCGAGTCCTTTACATGACAGGTTCCAGCGGGGTTCTCCTCGCACACCTCAGGATCACCTGTTTCCCCCGGATCCCAGCGGTCTGTCCATTTCCGCACACAACGACCAGCACCCGCTCCAGCCGGACTTCAACTCTTCGAACTTGCCAGCAACACCCACTGGTCCACGTGATTCTTTCATGCAATCAGGAAAGCGACCTAGCCTCTCATTGAGCGGGTACCACGCCCCGGATGTGGACCCAAGCTTGACTTCCCGCTTTGAACATGTAGAGCTTGTGGGAACTGGCGAATTTTCTCAGGTCTATCGCGTGGCCCAGGCTCATGAAATGTCACTATCATCCATATTTTCTCTCCCAAATGGGGCCAAGTCTCCTGGGGCGCTGCCTGCACGGGTGTGGGCAGTCAAGAAATCAAAACAGCCGTATGCCGGTCTGAAAGACCGTGAACGCCGCATCCGTGAGGTGGATGTACTGAAAGCCCTCACCAACTCGGACCATGTGATTTCGTTCGTCGACAGTTGGGAAGACAGCGGTCATCTGTACATCCAGACGGAATTTTGCGAGGAAGGTAGCCTGGATGTGTTCCTTGCCCAGGTTGGCCTCAAGGCGAGATTGGATGATTTCAGGATCTGGAAGATATTGCTAGAATTGTCCTTGGTAGGTCAAACCTGTCTTTTTTTCCTGTTGAGAATTAGAATGGTCGGCAAGAGCTAACCTCCAGCAGGGTCTGAAGCACATTCATGACTCCGGCTTCATCCATCTTGATCTCAAGCCGGCAAACATCCTTATTACCTTTGAGGGTGTCCTGAAGATTGCCGACTTTGGCATGGCAACCAGATGGCCTGCGGAAGATGGCATAGAGGGTGAAGGAGATCGCGAGTACATCGGCCCTGAGATTTTGATGGGCCGCTTCGATAAACCTGCGGATATATTCTCGCTGGGCCTGATAATGTTCGAGATTGCGGGCAATGTGGAACTTCCCGATAATGGTCTCTCATGGCAGAAGCTTCGGAACGGTGATATGAGTGACGTGCCTAGCTTGACCTGGAGCTCCGAGACCAGCATCTTCCGCGACGCTTCCGGAAATCCCATCTCGGAGGAGCCGTCATTTGAGGAACTCTGCGCATCGGACTTGGGCGACGACGATTTTGGGGAAGATAGTTTTCTGAACAGCCGCCCTCGTCAGGCAGTGCCTCTGGCGCGCAGTGGGGAGCTGGTCAATCCTCCAAGCTTCATGATCGATGCAAGCCACGAACAAGCCTTGGACAATATCGTCCGGTGGATGATTTCCCCCGATCCTTCTGACCGACCCACAGCGGATCAAGTTCTCGAAACCCATGGGGTCCAATTCGTAGAACGTCGACGTCGTGCTGGGGCCACAGTCTACGAAGGCAACTGGGGCCCTGCAGACGAGATCCTGGCTGAAGATGCCGAAATGATCGACGTGTGAGCGGGAATCCTCGATATATCCGCGCCTTATTTGAACGGAGTCGGCACATTCTCAATTCTGCGATACACTTCCTACCATATCGATGTTCGAACAGCATCAGGGATTCGTTGTTGAGTATCTGAACGCCGGCTGCCTACATCTATGACCGAGCCCGCTTCTGTCTCCCTCTTTTGAATCAAGAAGGATTCCTCCCCTGTGCATATCGACTCATCACCCCTCAGATTATATGATCGAAAACGGTTTCGAGATTCGACCTAGACACTGTATGAGTCACCTTTCGCTCGTTTAAAGAATCTTTTCCTTTGTCAGAGTCTGATTTAGCGTCTGATACCGCCTGTTCTTTCTTCGAAATGTACCAATGTCCTGCATGATTGGATTCCCTGCTGTGTATGATGAACCTGTTCTTTTTCCTTTTTTTCTTTTTTTGCAACATCTGAAGCCATTGATCTCATCTATTTTTTCCCCCTCACTCTCGCATTGCCAGTGGGATATTGAGCAAGGATACCATTCAAGGGAGCAGCGGGCAGTCGATACTGTGATTTGAACTTTTTTTTCCTTTGTTGGAGTGAATCGGAGTGCAATGGATCCTTGGGCGGCGACGATGATGAATGAACCTTTCCTACAAATTTGTGACCCCATCTCCAATCGGCTGGATCTTCTCTTCACCCATTGTCATTATTTTTTCTCTGTTTTTATTTTCCAACTGCAGTCCTTGGGAAGCACGGACTGGCCAGCCGATATGGGATCAAGCGGGCTTGAGAACTGGGTAATACTTGTGATTTATACGTGTTGAGTCTGGACGCAACAATTGGTGGTAGATAGAATGAGAACATATTAAATATCTTTGCCTTGATCCATGCATTCTTTTGAGCTTCTAAGATAAAACCGTACTTTCGCTATACCAGGGGGTAGATAGTATGTAGACTACCATGGACGAGTATCTATGTTCTCGCCACTGCCCGACTTCTTGGCACCGCAGCTTGACCTTCGGCGTGGATTTTCGCGACCTCCGCTCCGACAAACTATCTATCCATCCCCAGGCCGTTGGTTACTCGGTCACGCAGTTTTTGTTGCAACCTCATTGCTTCTTTTGTTACCTTTACAATTCTACAACAGGCTACTTTGTTCGTTTTAACTGGACTCCTGAACAGTCCAATCATGCGCGATAGCATCTACTAGAGCAAAGGGCTCCAAAAGGTTGCAACACGTTGAACGCAGTCACCCTAGCATCTGCACCGATAACCGACATTGCAATGGATCACAAAACCTTTGTCTCTGACTCCCTGATCCGCCTGACAGGCGCGTCAGATCCCACCGTCGTCGACTTCGTCCTCGCCACCGCCAGTACCGCCAAGTCCGCGACCTCGTTACAGGACAAACTCCTCCCGTTCCTCGATGGAAACACCGACGAAGTAAGCTCATTCTGTGCGGAGCTCTACCGACGCGCAGGCAAGAAGGATGCGTCCGGATCCAGTAGCGCGGCGGGCCGGGACCGCAGCGATGCCGCGTCGAAGAAGAAATACCGATTAGTTGATATGGAGTCTGATCTGGTGGACACGGCGAGCTCGTTGGGGCCACAGAATGTCGAGGCGGAGCGCGATAAACAGAGACGTCGAGACAAGGAGAAGGAGAAGGACAAGGACCGGAGTCGCGGTCGGTGGGAGAAGGAGGATAGTCGCCGGAAACGCGACCGCACCCGTAGCCGCGATGAGGGCAGTCGCGAGCGGCAGCGCTCGAAGAAGCTGCGGAGACGGGCTGCGGATGATTTTGAGGATCGGTGGGGCGATGAGGAGATCCCGGGTGACGACTATGAGGATGGGGGTGAAGAGGGGCAGGACTTTGATGAATCGCCACCCAAGCGCACGCGGCTGGAGGATGGGTCGGCCTCCCCTCGGTCTACGGCATCTGACGAATTAGATCCGGAGACGAAGAAGGAGTTGGAGCGCAAGCGGGACCTGGAGGAGCGGGACGAGTTGGCCAAGCGTCTGGCTAAGAAGGATGATGGCAAGAGCAAGAAGATTGTCGAGGATCGGACGAGAACAAGCGAGGCGGCGCGACGGCGGGCTCTGGCGGACGATGCGACGGCGAGGGCGGCCGTCATGCCTGATCTGCGGCTGCGGTCTCGGCAGGAGTATCTCAAGAAGCGAGAGACGGAGCGGCTGGCGCTGCTGCGACAACAGGTCGCAGAGGAGACGGCCGAGCTGCGCGAGAATCCCAATCTGACCCGTCGGGAGAAGGAAGAATTTGCGCGCAACCGGGAGGTGCTGCGGCTCGCGGAGGAGCGCTTACGGATCGACGACCACCGGGACGGATATATGATGCCGGAGGATTACATCACAGAGAAAGGCAAGATTGATCGGAAGAAGAAAGAGGAGGCGCTGTACAAGCGATATGTGGACCGTGATGAGCGCGGTCAGGAACGGTTCATCACCGAGCACGAGGAATGGGAGATGGAGCAGACGGCCAAGGCCAAGGCGCAAATCAAACGCGCAGAATTCGTGGACGAGGGCGACTACGAGTATGTCTTTGACGACTCGCAGAAGATCAATTTCGTCATGGACACCAAGCTCGAGGGGACGCGCAAACCATTAACGCAGGAGCAGCGGCTGCTTCAAGAGAAGCTGGATGCGGCGGAGAAGAAAGCGGCGTCGATCGAGGAGACGCGGAAGAGCCTGCCCATCTACCAGTTCCGGGATCAGATCATCCAGGCGGTGCATGATCACCAAGTCCTGATCATTGTGGGAGAGACCGGGTCCGGCAAGACCACGCAGATCCCGCAGTACCTCCACGAGGCCGGGTTCACCAAAAACGGCATGAAGGTGGGATGTACGCAACCGCGACGGGTGGCCGCAATGAGTGTTGCGGCTCGTGTGGCCGAAGAAATGGGAGTGAAGCTGGGCAACGAAGTGGGCTATGCTATCCGTTTCGAGGACAACACCAGCGACAAGACGGTGCTCAAGTACATGACCGACGGTATGCTGCTGCGTGAGCTGCTAACCGAGCCGGACCTGGGACAATACTCGGCCCTGATGATCGACGAGGCGCACGAGCGAACGGTCCCTACAGATATTGCCTGCGGTCTTCTCAAGGATATAGCCAAGGCGCGGCCAGATCTGAAGCTTCTCATCTCCTCTGCGACCATGGACGCACAAAAATTCCAGAAATATTTTGACGATGCACCCATCTTCAACATTCCTGGTCGTCGGTATCCGGTGGACATTCATTACACCTCGCAGCCCGAGGCGAATTACTTGGCTGCCGCCATCACGACTGTTTTCCAGATCCATGTCAGCCAGGGTCCAGGGGATATCCTGGTGTTCTTGACCGGTCAGGAAGAGATTGAAGCGGCCGAACAGAGTTTACAGGAGACGGCCCGCAAACTGGGGAGCAAGATCCCCGAGATGGTCATCTGTCCCATCTACGCCAACCTACCGTCTGAGCTCCAGACCAAGATCTTCGAGCCCACCCCACCCAAAGCGCGGAAAGTCGTGCTGGCCACGAACATCGCCGAAACCAGTTTGACGATCGATGGTATTGTCTACGTCATCGACCCGGGGTTCGCCAAGGAGAATGTCTTCAACCCGCGCACAGGCATGGAGAGTCTGGTGGTGACACCTTGTTCACGAGCGTCGGCGAACCAGCGAGCTGGTCGAGCCGGTCGAGTTGGGCCGGGGAAATGTTTTCGCCTATACACGCGATGGGCTTACTACAACGAGTTGGAAGAGAGCACTACGCCGGAGATCCAACGGACGAACCTGAGCAGTGTCATTCTGATGCTCAAGTCGTTGGGGATCGACCAGCTGCTCGACTTTGACTTTATGGACCCGCCACCGGCCGAGACGATCATCCGCGCGCTCGAGCAGCTGTATGCCCTGGGGGCGCTGAACGATCGCGGGGAGCTGACCAAGATCGGACGGCAGATGGCCGAGTTCCCTACGGACCCGATGCTAGCCAAGGCGATCCTCGCAGCGGACAAGTATGGCTGCGTGGAGGAGGTTCTGTCGATTGTGTCGATGCTAGGCGAGGCCAGCGCTCTTTTCTTCCGGCCCAAGGACAAGAAGATACACGCGGACAGCGCTCGCAACCGGTTCACTGTCAAAGACGGCGGCGACCACCTGACACTGCTCAACATCTGGAACCAGTGGGTGGATTCAGACTTCAGCTATATCTGGGCGCGCGAGAACTTCCTCCAGCAGCGGAGCTTGACACGCGCGCGCGACGTGCGCGATCAGCTGGCGAAGCTGTGCGACCGCGTCGAGGTCACTATCAGCACATGCGGATCGAACAACTACGTCCCCATCCAGAAGGCGATTACAGCCGGCTTCTTCCCGAACGCCGCCCGGCTGCAGCGCGGCGGCGACAGCTACCGGACGGTCAAGAACGGCCAGACGGTCTATCTCCACCCGTCGAGTACCCTGTTCGAGGTCAACCCCCGCTGGGTGATCTACTACGAACTCGTCCTGACGAGCAAGGAGTACATGCGCAGCAACATGCCTCTGCAGCCAGAGTGGCTGGTCGAGGTCGCGCCACATTACTACAAGAAGAAGGACCTGGAGACGCTGGGGCTGGACCGCAAAGTCCCCAAGGGACAGGGTGCAGCCGGCGAGAAGAGCAAGGATTAATCAGCTCAGCATCAGCATCTATCTGTATCTGTATATACCTGTAGCATTTCTCGCAACAATAGCAATACCTCTAGAACCAGAGTTATTAATATCTATGATCCACGTACTCTACAGAGTACTACCTTTATGTAAAGGCTGAGTGGAAATGGAGTAACCAATCACCGCCCGCGCATTAGAATTGCCCACGACCGCGGTTCGTACGCGACCTTTACGGTTTACCTCGGCTGTTGTAGACTAGACCCCAGCTTCATTGAGCTACGGAGTACTCCACTATCATCTCCCCATTCTACTCCAACTCCATCAGTCAACCACGAGACCTCCACATCGACATCACCAACCTCAACTCCCCCTCCAGAAATCAGCGCGATATCAAGAGAGAAAGAACCCAAAGAACGCCGAGAACGAAATGACCCAATCCTTCACCCCCGCCGAAGTCGCAACCCACAATACCCCCGACAAGGGCCTCTACATCATCATCGACAACAGCGTCTACGACGTGAGCAAGTTCATCGACGAGCATCCCGGTGGCGCCAAGATCCTTAAGCGTGTGGCGGGCAAGGATGCCTCGAAGCAGTTTTGGAAGGTGGGTTCTACGTTTTCAATGTACACATGAGAGGCTAATGCTTGTACGGAGTAGTACCACAATGAGGGCGTGTTGAAGAAGTATTCGCCCAAGTTGAAGATTGGGGAGGTTAAGGAGGCTGCTAAGCTGTGATTTGTATATTGATATGGGATTGGGATTGGTCTACGGAGTATATCATGATGGGAGAGGAAGCGTATCGGGCGGATGACCTTGATGGTTGTGTCCTGCGATAGAGCTATATGTATATGCATATTGACTGACTTTTCAAGAAGACCCAATGCGGAAATACAAGCGAAGCGTCAAGTGGTATCTCTTGCAACATACAGTAATAACGATATACACGACAAAAAAATTCAATTCGCCCAGCTAGAATCCTCTAAACGGATCGGGCTCGCTGTCCGCAGGCATGGCAAACTCCCCGTAGAACCGCTGACTGTTTGATCCCCACTGGCTCGACGGCTTGCGTGCGTGCCGCGACCGCGTCCCCGGGCGATACCGAACAGACGCCGTCTGGTCGATAAACGCCTCCATGCGAACGGTGCCAATGGCGTCGAAGAAGTTACCCGTTCCAATACTGGACGGCCCGCTCGCCTCCGACGTGCGTCGGCTGAGGCTGCTGCGGCCGCTGTTGAGGCCGTGCCCGTGCGAGGTGGGGGAGCCCCCGCGCGTGGCCATGTTATGTATGGACTGGATCGACGGCATGGTCCCCTGACTGGAAAAGCTGCGCATTACGGGCATCCGGGACGTGGTGTTGCTGCGCTTGCGGGCGTGGGAGGAGAACCGAGGCACGGTCGGCGGGTCGGCCGCGTCGAGCATCGAGCCAATTATCTCCGAACCATTGGCGGGTAGCTCAGGCACCGGGGCGGGCGCTTTGTTGCGTTTACCCTTGATGTTGGGTCGCGGGCGCCCTTTGGCGATGCGGATCGAGTCACGAATTGGGTTCCGGCGGAGACTCGCGGTGGGCGCCGGCGACTCGAACTCGGCCTGCGGGACGGGAGGCAGAGCGGCGAGGTCTTGAATGCCCGTTGCCGAATGGCTCAGGAACGAGAGTGCAGTCAACCAGACGTAATGCCGTTCGATGCTGGTGGCAGTGAATTTTAGGGCGCGCTTGGGGGTCAAGATCAGGATCGATCGGTTGAACGGGTTTGCAATGGTCGCTCCCTTGGGCAGGGGGTTATCGTCCTTGACGTCGAGAACGGATTGGATGATCACTTATGCCAGTTAGTCTTATCAGTGCGAACTCATCACTCTTTCTGGAAAAGATGAAAACTTACGCTTGCGGCCACTTTTACCTAGCAGCGCAGGACCACTAGTGGGCTGCCTGCTGCTCCACATGACCGCTCGCTCGTATGGCGCGAGCCAAACCCATCGCCTGTGACGCACTCCGCTGTTGGTAATATTGGCCGACACCTCGTCGGCGTTTTTGCCCTCCCAACTGTCCTTGGGTTCACCGACGCCGCCGAAAGATCTCCTCCGCCGAACGTACTTGTACATCCATTCTCCGATCATAGTCTGCGCGATGGCGTCGACCACGCTAGTTGGCTGCACTGAGGTCGTTGCGTTCGAGTCTTGCCGTTCATGGGCAAAGGGTCGAGAGACAGAGGGACGCTGCATCGACCGTCTTTCGACAGCCATCCTGTCCCGAGGCGCCGTAATGTCATCAAATGGCAGCGGCGGATACTGAGGACTTTCCAGCCCATAGGAGGACGGAGACGATTGGCTCGGAGGCCGCTCTGGATGCTCCGATTGAGACATGGCCGCTGCTGAACGTACCCGACGCAGTGTCGGTCTCCGCACAATGGGCGCTCGTCCGCGATCAGAGAAGTTGCGTGGGTTGGAGGGAGTTGGGCTCTGCCGTCCATCGCTCCCGTTACCGGGGAATTTTCTTGAACTGAGGCGAATTGGAACAGGGAACGGAGGAGCAACGCTCGATGCCCCGCTGCCACTGTCAATACTCGGCTCGCTTGGGCTGCGTGCTCTTCGCCGATGCCCTGCTGCGGCATTAGGGACCCTTGTGGCCGTCCGGCCATCCCGCTCGTTCCCTGGACCTGTCACACCTCGCCTCTGCCCATGCGGCGACGATTCAGACGGCTCCAGATCCTCATGGACTTGAGAATCAGCATCGAGGAGGTGCTCATCAACTTCTGCCAGTACGGTATCGTCCAGACTCGACCTTTCCTGCGCCGAGATCAGCTTGCCCCTTTTCAGTTTGTATGAAGCAAACGGCCGATTGAGCAGCTCGTCATCCGTGAAGATATCTCGCGTTGTCTCCCGCGACTCGTCATCTTCATCCTCGAAGCCAGCAAAAAGACTGCTTGACCTGAAGGGCCGCCTCAAGTCGGATTTAGAATCCTCCGACAATGGCCCGTTGTCGTTGTTCCCAGGATAGGCCTGCACCATGGCGGGCGGTTTGCTTCTCGACGGAGCCTTGGCAGGCAGTGGAGGCGGTTTGGTTTCTCCGCGTTCCAGCCTTCGTGACGGGGGTCGATACGGCTGGATGGGCGAATCTGAACTGCTCTGAGCGCGCGACACATTAAGCGGAATGTCAGGGATGGCAGAGGGAAGCAAGCTAGCTGGCAACTTGACCGGTCGCTTGTCAATACGAATCTCTTCGGTCTGGATGGCAACCGATCGACTGTCGACGACGGTCTTGAAGGTTGTTTGACAGGAGACGGTTTTCGTCTGAGGTGGCAGAACCACGCTTCCTCGAGGCGAAGAAGGCTCGGAACGCGGTGGATGGATGGCGATCATGGGTACTTCAATCGCCGTAGGAACTGATTTTGTAGGACTTGCAACCGCATCTTGTTCGTCTGCTGCAGGGGCTGGAACGAGATCGGTCTGCGTCGATGTCGAGACTGTTGCAGTCATTGGTGTTTCAGCGATCTGGGGTGTCCACGGAGGGCTGGGCAGGTCGCCGACCGTCTGACAAGATGTCGATTTCATGTCGATAGTCAAGGTCGAAGTACCGCTGTCCTTCGCCTGGTAAGAGAGTGGCAAAGTCTGCGAATTATGCTCAAGTGAACTTCCAGGAGGTAATTGAGGGGAGGACGGCGGGGAGTACTGGATACCAGTGTCTCGGTATTCGAATGTGGGCGAGGAAACTTTGGCAGGACTGCTTAGGCCTCTGTCAATCACTGCATGACCGTCTATGCTGCTGTCAATGGAGAGACCAAGGATCTTTCGAGCCTTCAAGCTCATCGACAGGGACACATGGGAGTGGACCGAAGTAGGCCGTTCCTCTGGTAGCGCCCCGGGCGAATCCAGAATAGAGCCGTTATGCTCATTGTCGAACTCGTCCTCCTCGTCGAATGCCAGTTCCTGCGCCAGACTCACTCCGTTGGGCTTGCTGTCTCGGGCATTCGCAAGGCTGGCAGTAGAATAGCGCACATTATGAAAGTCAGCGTCGTCCTCGGAGCTCACACTGGTGACGCTCGTCCGACGTCGTCCTTGGCTGCTGGAATGCACACTGGCCGAATCGCTCCCTCTCTCGGTGGTGGATGGTCTGACTGGCTCTGGGGTATCCGGGTTTGACGATACAGGGGGCACGCAAGCTGCTGCTTGCGCCGCGGCAACCTCATTCAAGACAACTTTCAGCCGACCCTCCACCACGTGGACCTTGCGCTCGAGATTTCTACGCTCTCCTTCCCAGGACTCTCTTTCGCGGTCTAAGAGACCTTGGGTTCGCTCGAGCTCCTCTTCTCGACTGCGGGCCTTCTTTTGCGCCTGTTCCAGCTTCCTTCGTACGTCCGAGATATTCTCCAGAGCTTCGTCTCGCTCTTTTGCCAGCTCAGTCAAGGCGGAGGAGGTACCACCCTCCAGGAGCTGCAATTGATGCTTCAGAGACCGGTTTTCTTTCGTGCTTCGTGACAGGCGGTCAGTTAGACCCTCGTTCTCAGTTCGGGACTCGTCCAAGCTTCTTTCCAGCACGTCAATCGCCTTGGATTTATTCTCCACCTCCCGCCGCAGAGAAAGAATCTCCGACACTAAGGAGGCATGTAGGGTGGGGGTGAATCTTCGCGGGTCAAACGGTGACAGAGTATCTTCATCTCCAACATCATCCAGATCACTCGGTCCTTCGGGGGAAGAGTTGTGAGGGGCAAGAGGTGATGCGGAGCGGATCGGCGATGAGTCGCTGCGGACATGTATGGAGGGCACCCGGTGCGGCGTTGTCGACGGCGTGGGGAACGCCTGAGCCGCCGAAGGGCTTTGATATTGGACGTCTGTGGCCATGGACCCTATCGTTCAGAGGGAATAGACGAGTCGGAGCTTTCAACCATTAACACCAGGGGGATCGGAAGTTGACCAGCGCAGAGCAGTCGGGCCCGTTCCCACAGATCCGAATCAAAGCAATTCATACGGCATCCGTCGATCTGATTCAAGACTGCGACACGAGATGAAGGTCAACGGCAGCGAGTCGACGACTGCCGGGGAGATCGATGACGCTGGCCAGCAGCAGTAATTTCGAGAATTGTCGCCCAATGAATCTACAGTGACCGCCCAGTCAGCCGAATCCAGGCCGGTCGTCTTCAGTTCTGAAGGCTGAACAATCCAGCCTCCCTAGTCTTGCGTAAACGTGCACATACCTCAGGTTAGAACAGCTCCTGAAGGTTGGACCCTCGAGGGGATGGTGCTGCACTTGTCTATTATATACGTGGAGATTAAGGATAAAAAATTATCATGCGAATGCGAGGAGACATAGAAGCCGAATTAACTGGTGCAACAACCGCGAAGGGATCGAATGGATTGGAGGATAAGGATGGAAATAATGAATCCGCGCAACGCGGGGGAAAGGGTGAAGATCGAGACTCGAGACAGGCGACAGGCGACAGACGCAGGCAGAGTGACTGTCTATCTACCTACCTGCAAGATGGCGGCCGGTCTTGCGTTCAATCGCTCATCCTTCGAAACTAGAAGTCTAGGCTATCTAGTTAATAGATGGCGAGTGGAAAGAGCGAGCCCATGCAGCTGAGGCCCGTTAGTTCAGTCTCCAATTTCTTTTTTCCTTTTTTCTTTTTTTCTTGTTTTTTCCCCTTTTTAGTTGGCAGGATGGATTTTAGCCTTGCGGCACAGGCACCTGTCCAAGCATCTTGGAAGGAACTAAGATTGAGCCAGTCCAGGGGGCAGTTCGTTAGGAGGTGGATGCACTACTGAATAGCACCAAAGCACCGACGGGGTACTCCTCACCATCGTGGTTAGTAGCGTTGGTACTACGGAGTACTCCATATGAAAGTAATAAAGGACGGCAATCCAATTAGTGGAAGGTTTGAGGAGCACAATAATACCGGACCCCACCAGAGCTACAGGTATGCAGCCTAGACTGGACTAACTGATATCGAGTGGGAAGTGTCGGATCGTTGGATGCGTCGGTGGATTATTGGATGGAGGCTAAAGACGACGGATCAAAACGGACGGCAAATTGATAGGACTTGGCTGGTATTGGCTATCATTCAATGTTGGTCGCATCCTGTCCGTTGTTGGGGGAGGAAAGAGGTGATAATAACCAACTAGGGATTAATAAAGATGATTAATCATCCGTCGAGAACAATAAGAAAAAGAAAACAGCAGAAGTGGATATGAAACATGCGCGTTAATTCAGCCTTCAGAGGATAAGGAAGGGAGAAAAGGGAAAAGGAGACGCTGGCAGATACAGGCTGGTGTATGTATCATGATTACCAGGCTGTACTCTGTTTCTGATCATACCTACCTAGCCTAGCCCATGCAATAATAGGTACATAATAATGACATGGTACACTGTAGTACGTATTCTCTTTATTATTACCTCACGTCTTAGGTACGGAGTAGACGGGAGACACTCTGTACAGGTACCTAAGGTAGGTAAGGTAGGGTGTTGACCCAGGCAATTACGGGAAATTTGTTCTTGATATACCTTAGTATGAACTACTACGAACTCCACTCAACTGATGATGGACTTTTTAAACCAGCGAAATGAGCATCCATTCGAGCAACTGGACGTGATGCTAATTACGATCCTCGTCTACCTCATATATATGAAAGCTCTTGTCCGGGTTGTCCCTTTTCTATATCCTTCTAATGTTTTGTTCGAGGGTATTGCAGCATATGGATACGGTTCCCTAAAGTCTCGAACGGAATAATACACGGAACCATCCACTCATTAGTATTGATCGACAGGGGGATCATACGATAGCAAAATTGGCGATACGATCATTCAACCACGCCATGAGACACATATCATCATAGATATCTAGACCCTGCGTTTGCTTCTTAACAAGATCGGCATAGCCTCTGGTCCGTGTTTCAGTACGGAATGATATTCCTGAATCCGAGCATGTGGTAGGTTTAAACACGAACGTTATAGTGACGAACTACAGGGGTGTAGTACGTATTAGTTTCCCGCTCGGTTGTCGCGTGTGATCGAGCGATCAATTGGTTTATTGGATCAAATTTATCTTTTAGTTTCGACTGAAGGAGATGCAAAGCTGCAGACAAATGCAAGTCGTGGTCAGTAAGGCAGTAATAATGATACCCAATTAATGCTATATACTACCCACCCCCGCCATATAATTGCATTATTATCAACATCATAACAAAACAGATGACCCGGGCAGAGGACAAACCTCGGAAAGTGAGGGAACACCCGAGTCTTTTCCTTGGATACCGGAGAGGTACACAAAAACAGACGGGCCGCGTCCCAGGTTTTGGTTCTTGGCTTTATTACTTTGGGTTCAGAACTGAACTTTCTACGGAGCGCTTGACTGTTTTGAGATGGGTTGATTGAGACGTAAATCAATTGTGTTCATAATAATATAACTTCACAGGCTGAAGGAAGAAACTCATTCGACCCGCGTAGATTAAGTGGTCCCTGCTCAGGCCCCTTTTCCTATGTCCTTGGATTCCTGATATGATGCAGAGGTACTCTCTGTCATGGGTCTGGGATCTGCTTCTATAGCACTGAGTGTTCTGTGAGTCCAGAGACAATGAAGAAAGACCACTTTCAATCATGAATATACATTCTCTTGTACGTAGTAGTGCATAGTATCTCATGGCCATAGCCCTTGACCTCTGTCCTTATCCTAGTTATCCAGCCACAGAAGAACGTGATGCCTTGGATAGATCATAAGTCAAGAACGTGACAAACGTCCACTACTCTGTAATAATCCAACTAAACTGCTTAGTTTAGCCCAGCGTCGTTAGTGACCCCACTGCAATCAATTAGTCTAGCATTAGTAGCATTAGCCTGGAGCTTTGCATTCAGGGGCTGTACTTTTGTCTTTGATCCAAGAACAACAAACAAAAGACGTTCTTTCTGAGAGATGACAGGTCCATACACAACAGCCCCCAACCACTGCAATTGCTCCACCTGATTGCTATGCTCCGGACTAGATAGTCTCCGACGAGATATAACCCCTCAATCCTCTATTCTAAGAGAAAAGCTCTTAGACATGTACGGAGTACAGACGCTGGGTTGCCATACATCATCAGATTGAACTCGAGGAATTCATAATACCGAGGTGTCAGCTCGAGGCTACAACTAGATACCACGCACTAATGTGATCACACATGGTACTGCCGTTGATGATCATCACACTGCAGCTGTCAAAGTCCAGGTTAATTGATTGAGACTAATAATAGGATGATCATTGATCTATCTGAAGCAATGGACTATGTGATGATGTGATTTATCCACATGCTCATCCACTTGTCGACTACAGTTCGGAGTCGTCACACTTATTTCCTACCGCAATTGAGTCGCCTCATTATTCTTCCTTTTGATTCTCTCTCTAATTTGTTCAATTAATTCTATCAGAAGCTTGGATATCGGTCAATTCTTTGAATCTCTTTTAGTCACTGAGTCACCGGTAAGCCTCAGGCTGAACGTTTATCCTGACCTGCCGCTCTCGGCGTTAGGCAATATGACGCCTTTGCGGGGTACAGTCGTCTCTCTCAAATCAACCAGGAATATCAACCATGTTCATCTCTCATAATATTCCATATCGAGTGGAATTCGATTGTGGTTGAACCGTCATCATATTTATCGACATTTACGAACTACTGAGTCACAATGCCACCCCAAACTATCCCGCGCGTCCTCTTCTTCGACGTCTTTGGCACCGTCGTCGAATGGCGCACCCCCGTCTCCAGAGCTCTCTATGACGCAGCACAAAGCGCGCTGCAAGACCCAACGAAGGAGCTCTCCGACGCCGTGCGCGCCAAAGTCTTGTCAATGACTCAATCAGACTGGCTCGACATAACCGAGGAATGGCGCAAGTCATACTACCACTTCACCCAGAACCCCGATCCATCAAAGCCCTTCGTCTCCGTCGACGAGCACCACTACTCGTACCTTCTCAAGCTCCTCCAAGCCCACGGTCTCGAGACTCTGTTCACCGATGCCCAGAGATGGGATCTCGCGCTGAGCTGGCACCGGCTCACGCCGTGGCCCGATACCGTTCACGGCCTGGAGCTCCTGAACCGCAAGTTCCGCACCTGCACCCTGTCCAACGGGAACGTGGCACTGCTGGAGGATCTCTGTCGGTACGGCTCGTTGCCCTTCACGGAGGTGCTAAGCGCAGAGCACTTTGGGGCGTACAAGCCGTCGCCCAAGGTCTACGGCGGGGCTGCAGAGAGATTCGGAGTGGAGCCGGGGGAGTGTGCGCTTGTGGCGGCGCATCTGGGGGATTTGAAAGGTGCCAAAGCCTGCGGGTTCCAGACGATCTATGTTGAGCGTCTGAAGGAGGAGACGTTGGACGTGGAGCAGGCAAGGGAGGAGGGGTATGTGGATATCTGGATTGATGCAAGCTGCGATGGCTTTGTTGAACTTGCCAGGCTGTTTGGTATTGATACCGAGGCCAAGGCCTAGATTACAATGATGTTATATATACATTACGACCGATGACTATTCTGTTGCAGGTAGATTTGCGACATACTAGGTTTGGTTGTAGCCCAGAAATTGCAAAACAGACTTGACACATACTGTTTCTTCCGCACTTCCGCTGATCGTAAGATAGTGGCAGCCTATCCCTCAGCAGCCAGCAGGCTCAACTATATACGAGGCTCCTACAGGACGCTCTGTTGATGCCTCCATTCGACCAGATAAGAGCACCATGGTGGACCGGGTAGGTACGCATATATGCTTTCGGCATTACCTTGCTAACACTGAAGACAGCCCTGAATCTACAAACATGCTGATGCTGACGGACAGTTTCGTCGCAAGCCGTCGACATTTCCGTCGACATTCCCGTCGACATTCCGCTCGTTCGTTTCAAGCGACCCATCCTCGGAGTTCCCGGCACAGAAAGACCACTACGTGCTATACCCGGGGTACTGCTGTCCCATGGGGCAGCGCACCAACATCGTGCGCAACCTCAAGTAACTCGAAATCATCATCGAGCTGGTAGTGCTAGACCCGGAGCCGTGCCGGGACACGTGGTTCTTCTCCGGCCGGTTTGGGTCGGCAGAGAGGGGCCCGTTATACGGATTCAACATGCTCAAGGAGCTCTATCTAAACGCGGATCCGCAGTACGAAGGCAGGTACACGATCCCGACCCTCTGGGATAAATAGCGCCAAACGATCGTCAACAATGAAAGCAGCGAGATCATCCGCATGTTCTACGCCGAGATCGATCATCCTGCCCAAGGCGATGCGCGAAGTCGACCAGCCCGGCGGCGGACTGTACCCGCGCCTGTGCGAGCCGACATCGACGCCATGAACGAGTGGGTGTAGGAGAAGAACAACAACGGGGCATACAAGGCCGGGTTTGACGACGCGGGCAGCTACCATGCCAACCTGTACCCGTTGTTTGAGACGCGGGACCACGTCGAGGAGCATCTCGGACAGCCTGGTCACCAGCCGTATCTGTTCGGGCCGAAAACCACCGAGGTGGACATTCGGCTGTACGACGATTGCTCGCTTCGACGTGGCATACTACCTGACTTCCGGTGCAATCTCAGAATGGTGCGCCTGACTATCCGCACATTGATCGCTGGCACCGGCGGTTGTACTAAGAATGGGACAGACGCGGGGGCGTCCCAGAATACGACTTTTTTGATCTGGTGAGCTCTTTTTCGCCCTAAAGAGGGCCATGCTGACCAAGCTAGTATAAAATCCGGTATCTCAAGGCAACCGAGAGACAATTCAATGCGCCGTTGATCGTTCCCGCATGGCCTGGGCCAGGCCCTACCGTTGGAAGTGTAGCCATCGCAACTCATAAGAGGCGAGTCACGCATCAGAGGTGACATACTCCATCATAGTGACTTTAATGGATATTTCCCCGCGGTCTCCGCGTTAATCGAGGATTAAGCACCGCATACTGCGTCATTCGTAGTCGAGAAGCATCGGAAGAAGCTTGTCCCAGGGACAGTAAGGTAGGCGTGGATGGCCGCGAGTCAGTGATTGGCGTAGAATGGCACTAGAAGACTGAGCGAGGGCTTCCTGGCAAGGCAAAACGTGGAGGTTTGCTTTTTTCGTCCTGCCGAATGGAACAGCACCTTGGATCATGGGGTTGAATGCTCTTTCCATTGGTGAATATTTTGTTCATTTGTTCAACTCGGAATCATCTTCCAGTCACTCCCTCCGGCCCCCAATCTGCCACCTGCTTCATCTTATGCACTGCAACCCTGTCAAGCTACCACCTTACGTATCCAATTCCCCTCTTTAAGCAGAAGGTAACCAGCGACGGTCTAGATCCGTCCGACCCAGTCCCAGGTAGCCACTAGCCCCCAAAAAGGCATGGGAAACGGGCGATATCACCACCGCGGCGCACCGCCGAAGGGACAACCATGGACGGAGCAATAGTTAGTGCCATTATTTGACTCTCATCTCGGTTCTGATTTGATCCTGCACCGAGCACACTGCGCGGCTAGATATGCCAAGTTTGCTAGGTACTCTGGTTGAGCGGGGCGTTCCGAGCGGATGAATATTGGGATGGGCGATGGTTCGGATCATCGAGTTTCAGCTGACAGGGCAGCTACAACTGATCTTGAGTGAGTACCTTAGATATTAACAACATCACCTGTCTCGCTGTCTAATCTGTAGTGAACTGGTATAGAATATAGAGATATGGAATACTATCAGACCTACCGGTTTTTCTGGATAAACTACAGAGAAATTACCCATGAGCTACTCCGTACCGGAACCGAGTCAGTGGATGCCACATATTATGTGATGGATAACCCAATGTGACGGCCCCCTGAACCTATCCGTCCGCTACTCGGGCTCTGCGTTTTAGTCACTTTAGTGCTCCTGGTTGATCCTTCCGAAATCCAGATGTTTATCCATCGATAATAATATGATGCCATGATGACGGTGATCTACTGCGTACCTTTCTCTATATCCCATGTAGGAATCAATCTACGAGCTCAGGATACTTCCAGGATCAGTTATCAATCATCAAGGTAAGATTGATACACTAAGGCGCTAGGTTGGACTGTGCAGTAGTACCGTCTACCGTGCATTTCATCCACGTGGGAATGGGTCAGGGCCAGGGGCAGTGGCAGTCGAGAGAAGTATCTACAGATACAACTTCAATTCACACAAGAGTGCAGTACTCGGAGCACGGAGTACCTTCGTAGTAATCAATTGAAACACGGACAACAGTCAAACTTTTCTGATACCTGGACGGATATCTGACATGAACTGTCAGGATGTCAAGTGCCCCTCCCCCTTAACCTGAATCGCTCAGAGGCTAAAGTGTAAATCTCGGACTATTCATGAGCCAAGAACAAGGCCATTCTAGAAGAGTGAGAATACTACCTTCCCTTAGGGTTGCGGGATTATTCGCAAGGAGCATCGTTTTGATCTCCGAATTCAGGCACAAATCCCGTGATGACGTTCATGGACGCCGCATATTTCACCTTTTATACCTTCATAATCAATGCCTCAGCAGTACTCCTTATTGAGATCATGATATGAAGCCAGTGTCTTGTAAAAATCGACATGATATTGCCCCACCTGGCTACATCCATAGTCTCAAGTATACTGCCATACTGCATACGCTGCTAACTCTAAATGCAACTGCCATATTGCCAGCGGGGCGCCGCGCATAAAGGAGTCCCAGGGATCAGGAAGATGGAATTTTAGCGAGTAGCCAGGGGGCCGCGGAATGTTCGATTGCCTTCCCCGTTGAATAGTCTACTCCGTAGGGATGCAACTTGCGAGACTAGTTGTAGATAGCATTTTGATTGCCACTGCAGATTGCCATTTGAGCTCCAGTCAACACGCTTTGGGACTCTTGGTGCGCTCCGTCTTGGTGCACAACCGGACATCTGAGTTCATGCACTGTCCTCCGGTGTATCACTCGGAAGCTTACCGCTGGACCTTGTTGGAAGATGAAGCCTAAACAACCCGAATTGAGTTGATGCCACTTGCTAACTGGGTCTGGTGTGGGGTGTTCTAGTGTGGCTATCCGCCCACTTGGTGTGTACCCGAAACTGCCTTCAGTCGAAAGTGGGCATGTTTCCTTGAAGATCTGAGACGAGGCTAAAACTGGCAAAAAACTTTCGCTTTCAGGCCGTGATCAGAGACTCAGGGGGAGTAACAGTGCATTTCGAATGGCAACTATCTCATCATGAAGGGTATGGTGGATGATATGTATTGAACTCGTGGGCAATGCGCATCGCCTCGACGTCATGTACCTCGCGGATTCCATTACTATCGTTTCGCTTAGATTTCAGAGAGTCAAAGCTGAGGATACCTCTGTACTCACCTAATCAGATCT
The DNA here is from genome assembly GCA_012656285.1 of Aspergillus fumigatiaffinis. Taxonomy (NCBI): domain Eukaryota; kingdom Fungi; phylum Ascomycota; class Eurotiomycetes; order Eurotiales; family Aspergillaceae; genus Aspergillus; species Aspergillus fumigatiaffinis. Next base: position 109,125 of record JAAAPX010000104.1, read on the forward strand.
GCATCACAGTACGAAGGCCTGACGATGACAGGACAATCACCTGTCGTGCAATTCCCTGAAAACGATTCGTGTTATACGATATACCCGTTGTAGGCTTGTAGACGATACTTCAAGCATACAAGCTGAGACGCCACACAATTGCCTCCGTTCAACTCCAGAATGCGTGTTACCAGCAGGGTATCAAATCTATCAATTGATCCAAGAGAGAAACCTTCCTACGAAGTACTCCATAGGTGCCGTTTTCTCTATTCGCCTTTGACTTCATTGATCTATTGTCCTTGTCTATTACCGCTATATTATACCTACCCTGGTCCAACATCAATTCAATTCTCTTGCTAATAAAACGCCGTAGGTCTTCACTAACCACTCTGGGTAGGTGCTGGTTTAGCTACATCGGATTATGAGAGAGGGGGAAGAAAACGTGCCTCAGTATTCCGTAACAATAGTCTAGGTACAAAATAATTAATCACTATTGTTGTGATTTTTCTCCCTCCCTTTTCATTATATTATTATCATTATCTCTTCCCCTGTATCTATTCCTCCATCTAACTGTACTTTTCCATCTTCTCCTGTTTTTTATAAGCAATCTATCGTTTTGCTTCTCTATCCACCATCTCTCCCATCGCTGGCCAAGCCTTTTATCCTTGGTCCTCCCTGGCGTGGCCGCTTGATCGCCTGTGCAGCTTTCCCCCTCCCCCTCCCTACAAGATAAGGAGTATCGTCGAAAAAGAAAAGGAAAGGAACAGTGAAAAGATATTCCACCTCACGCCCCTTGAACTCTCACTACTCTCCGATTCCAAATTGGATCCGCTTCAACTCTGCTATTTTTGCGTGGCGGAATCAATCTTCAGGCATTCCCCCCCTCCAAGAAAAAGGGACAACAGATATATTAGCAGAACATCCCTCTGTGTCACTACTCATCGGAAGTACTGGCAAACCCGCATTTTTGTCCTTTGCTAAGACTATCAAACACACTGTGGCAGGGATAACTGTAGATACAGTTGTTGTTGGCTGCTGCAACTCTCGGGTTTTCCGCTCGAGTCCAAATTTTTCTGTCTCGTGCTATCTTGCTCCTGATCCTGCGATCGACGAGCTTATACTGCGACCAGAGAGCTTCAGGGATTATTAACACCTTTCGCTTTCAATTTGCTGATCATAAAGGCAAATTTAAAGACCCAAAGGTATGTCATGTCTCTCTTTCCTTTGGTTTTGCTCCCGTGGGGCCTCGTGTTGTGGTGTGGCCTGTGGGCTGCACATGTGCTTGGACGGCCACAGAGCAACGACGGTTCTTCCGGTGGCTAATAACCGCACTAACTCTACCACAATAGCCGTTCTTTAAGTTCTTGCGCTGGACCCCCAGTCGTAGTGTCTCGCAACACTCCGTTATCCGCGTCCGTGCCCACCGTGGAGCATTCATAGCTTTCTCTTCTCTCTTCGCCCCTCTCTCCCCTTCCTCTTCGCCTCGTACCCAATCTTCCTCCACTCTTTCTTCCATCTTAAGAGAAAAGAAAAAAACAATTCGATCAACCAATTTTTTGTTTCTTCGGTGACCTACGGGTGCGATATAGTCGCCATGTCGGGAAAAATGACGTTGTACAAATTGGTGGTGTTGGGAGATGGTGGTGTCGGTAAGACCGCGCTCACGATCCAGGTTAGCCCTCCATTTCTGTCTTGAACGGTTGATGACACCGTTACTGAACTCTCGACTTAAATTTTTTGCTCTGAATAGCTTTGTTTGAATCATTTCGTCGAAACGTACGATCCGACTATTGAAGACTCGTACCGGAAACAAGTCGTGATCGATCAGCAGTCCTGCATGTTGGAAGTGCTGGACACTGCAGGCCAGGAGGAATACACGGCCTTGCGAGATCAGTGGATTCGCGACGGCGAAGGTTTCGTGCTTGTATACAGCATCACATCGCGCGCTTCTTTCTCTCGCATACAAAAGTTCTACAACCAGATCAAGATGGTCAAGGAGTCAGCCCACTCCGGGTCGCCATCCGGAGCCAGCTATCTGGGATCGCCCATGAACGCGCCTTCGGGTCCACCCCTTCCCGTACCCGTGATGCTAGTTGGCAACAAGAGCGACAAAGCAGTGGAGCGAGCGGTCTCGGCGCAGGAAGGACAGGCCCTGGCGAAGGACTTGGGCTGCGAATTCGTCGAGGCGTCCGCCAAAAACTGCATCAACGTGGAGAAGGCCTTTTACGATGTCGTTCGCATGCTCCGACAGCAACGGCAACAGCAGCAGGGAGGACGAGCCCAGGATCGTCGACCGACCGGCTTAGGTCCTATGCGCGATCGCGACGCCGGTCCTGAATATCCCAAAACTTTCCGACCCGACCGTGCCAGACACCGAGGTGGCATCAAGTGCGTCATACTCTGAGGAACGCATTAGCATTCGCATCCCACCTCTTTCACTTTCGTCCACTCCAAGCGTCCACGAACATCCATGTGAGCCTGCTCCATGGCAATATCTTCTATCTGTTTATATTGGCTGCATGAACGTCTTACCGGTCTCTGGACTATAGACTGGGCGGTCATTTCTCGTCCCTTTCCTCCGTTACATTTTCCTCGCCTCTCTTCTACTCTACTTGTGTTGGATACGCACGTACAGTGTTTTATGGAGATGCTTGATGTATGCTCCATGTTCCTCGGTACCCCTGGAGTGTCGCCTTTGGAAACAGATTTTATTTCCGTTATATGGGAGAGGCTGGAATCTCGGAAGCATCGGGGATTATAGACTTTTTTCTTCTCTCGCGCACCCTGGATAATCATTTTCAACCCCTTGCAGTTGCCCTGTTCCAGCCTCGGGGATGTGGTTCATTCCAGCCACCTGGACCCAGGACCAATCTTTTGCGTGGCTGGGGTCTAAGATGTGAATGTCAGAAGAGGGTCTCTACTACAGACAGGTGTGGAGGAAGCAAGGAATGTGACCGACGACCGGATCGGAGGGAAGAAGACGTATGGTTGTTTTCGCTGAAGCAGTCGACCGTTTAGCAGGCATTTCGATATGATACCCTACGGCTGAGCTTTGAGTTGTTACTTTTTTTTCTGATGCATTATTTGCGAATATAAAGAACAAAAAGTTCGTTGACACAGATAGACCTAAAATAAAGACACATATTATTCAGCTCTATCAGTTTAAGAGCGATTGCCCCGTTCTTGCGAGTCCTGTATGACTATGTGGAAGTGGCGAAGAATACAGAGTTCGGAGTCAGGCGATCCTATGTAGTCAGCAGTAGGTATCTTTGTCCAAATCTGATCGATCCAGTGGACAGCATGTAAGCTCCATCTTGATCCTCTTTAACAGGTGTACAACTGTACCACGTACCACTCCGGATGCTGAACGGACCACCCGTGCGGGGAAAGCTTCAAATTATCCTCGGCTTCATCCACCCTGTCCAGGACGTAGTATGAGCCCACTTCCCCACAGCTTCACTTCATCCACTTATCGATTGTCGAATCAAATCTCCATCATTAATGGTTCGAATGTCATAGAGGCTGGAGTAATGAACCCCCTTGCGGAGTCCATGTCGATGTTTGCTTACTGATTGCCGAGTCTAAACGAATCCCGGCATGGACGGTTCTGACTTTGGTCTAGGTTAACTTACAGCTTGCCTGCAGCATCATCGTGCATGAGGTCGGCTTGTTTTCTTCTGCTTCCTTTCCTCCGTGGATCTCTCCTGCTATCTATTTACTCTCTGGTTTGGTTAGACTACGGAGTACTGCTTGGTACATTTATACTTTGTACTTCGTCACATTGTAGTAGTCATCCCATATTCACCTTTATCCCTTGTCTCTTCTCTGCTTCCTTGATCATCGAATCTCGAACCATCATTCCTACGCATTATGGAACAGAGAGGGAGAATGCCTACCCAACAAACAGTCCACGCTCAGTCCCTGCACTCCCCCGAAAGCTTTTGGTCGTATCACGCGACCCAGCTGCACTGGCACAAGAAGCCCTCGCAGGCACTAGTCCGACATCCCAAGACGCTACCTAGCGGGGTCACGCACGAGCACTGGTCCTGGTTCCCCGACGGCGAGATCTCGACCACGTACAACTGTGTGGATCGGCATGTGGCGGCCGGCCGCGGGGAGAATGTAGCGATTATCTGGGACTCGCCGGTGACGGGCGTCAAGGAGAAGTATACGTATAACCAATTGCTGGATGAAGTGGAGGTGCTGGCTGGCGTGTTGAGGGAGGAAGGAGTTAGGAAGGGAGATGTGGTAATCATCTACAGTATGTATTTCACGTCTGGACAGTCAGTCAGAGAAAACGGTGGAGCTGACCACGACAGTGCCTATGATCCCCGCGGCGCTGATTGCAGCGCTAGCCATCACGCGGCTGGGGGCTATTCATTCGGCCGTGTTCGGCGGTTTCGCGGCCAAGTCGCTTGCGCAGCGGATTGAGGCCGCGAAGCCGCGAGTGATTATGACGGCCTCGTGCGGGATTGAAGGGTCCAAGGGTCCCGTGTCGTATCGGCCGCTGGTCGAGGGGGCCATTGCGGCGAGCAGCTTCAAGCCGTCCAAGACGATTATCTGGCAGCGGGACCAGCTGCGGTGGAACAACCCGGACAAGATGGGCGGGCAGCGCAACTGGCAGCGGCTGGTCAAGAGCGCTCGGATGCGCGGCGTCAAGGCGGGCCCGGTGCCGGTCAAGAGCACAGACGGGCTGTATATCATCTATACCAGCGGTATGCGTCCTGCTTTTGGGGTAATGTGACGATGCTGATGTGTGGGTAGGGACGACTGGATTGCCGAAAGGCGTCTTCCGAGAAGCTGGGGGCCACGCAGTGGGACTACATTTGTCGATCAAGTATTTGTTTGATATCCACGGGCCAGGTGATGTCATGTTCTGCGCCTCAGATATCGGCTGGGTGGTCGGTCACTCGTATATCCTGTATGCACCGTTGCTGGTAGGTGCGACGACGGTCATGTTCGAAGGGAAACCTGTGGGGACACCCGACGCAGGCACCTTCTGGCGGATTGTCGAGGAGCACAATGTCACGGTGCTCTTTACGGCGCCGACGGCCATTCGGGCAATCCGCAAGGACGACCCGGACAACAGGTACTTCCTGCAGGTTGCGCGCCGCGGGGGACTGAGGCACCTAAAAGCTCTATTTCTCGCTGGCGAGAGAAGCGAACCTAGCATCGTCCAGGCGTATCAAGCGCTCCTGACCCAGCATGCGGCACCGGGGGCCATGGTGATCGATAACTGGTGGTCGTCCGAATCCGGATCCCCCATCTCCGGATTAGCGCTGAACAGCGCAGCAGGCCTGGTGGACCAGCGGCAACCGAATCAGGATTCCGAACCGCTAGCCGTTCGACCTGGATCAGCCGGACTGCCGATGCCCGGATTTGACATTCGCGTCGTCGACGACGAAGGCCGGGAGGTGCCGCGCGGGACGATGGGGAACATAGTCATGGGGGTGCCCTTGGCCCCGACGGCGTTTACTAGTTTATTCAACGACGACGAGCGGTTCTACAAGGGATACCTCAAACGATTCAATGGCCGATGGGTCGACACCGGCGACGCAGGCATGATCGACGATGACGGATACATCCACATCATGTCGCGGTCCGACGACATCATCAACGTGGCCGCGCACCGGTTCAGCACGGGGGCCATCGAGCAAGCCATCCTGTCGCACCCGGACATTGGCGAAGCCAGCGTGGTAGGCATGCCGGACCCGCTCAAGGGCCATCTCCCCTTTGCATTTATCCAGCCACGGGGATCAGGACCGCTTCCCGCCCGTCCCAGCGCGGAGCTCTTCCAGGCTGTGAATCAGCTGGTGCGTGAGCAGATCGGGGCCATCGCTTCGCTGGGCGGGATCATCCAGGGGCGGGGGATGATCCCGAAGACGCGCAGCGGCAAGACACTGCGGCGGGTGCTGCGCGAGTTGGTGGAGAATGGGGTGCGAGGTGACTACGATGCTCCTGTGAATGTTCCGCCGACGGTGGAGGATGTAGAGGTGGTGGAGGTTGCGCGGGAGAGAGTACGAGAATACTTTGCCGCCAAGGCGAAGTTATAACCGGTCACGACACACGACTTACTCCGACTCTGGCGATACGAGGATATGATCAAGTTAAGTAAACCAAAAGTAATCCATGCTTAATAAAACCAGGTATCGATCGTATAGAACAAATCAATAATCATGAAGTCAAAAGAGAAGAAAAAGGGGGGTACTAGTAATAGTAAACGCTAGTGGTATCTCGCCATCATCGCCCGGGGTAGAGACGAATAAAAGCGCAACCCTGTACTAAAGGTATGTATATTGAATCAAACCCGAATGCGGATCCGATTCAATTCCAGGAAAATGTAGACTCAGCTCTCAGACAACCAAACCAAACGAATCAATTCAATCAATCAGTTAAATCACAACCCCCTATACAAGCGAGGCCAAAACCTCACCTCATCAGTCCGCTCAGCTACAGCTCAGCTCAGCTACAGCAGGTAAGCAGCCAGGGCAAAAACACCGGCCAGACCCGCGCCGGCACCGACGGCAGCGCGCGAGGCGGCACCGGTCGCCAGGGGAGTGACGGGGGTGCTGGCGGCGGGGGTGCTGGTGGTCTTGGGGCCTGCACCCGAGGGGATGACAGGCTTGGAAGTCGGGACGACGACGATGGAGC